>WAAB01008724.1:50882-136785 GCA_013389865.1 Piaya cayana
CATTAGGTGCTGGAATATGCTGCCCAGGAAGGTGGTTGATTCGCCTTCCCTCGAGGTGTTTAAGTTACGGGTGGACGAGGTCCTGAGGGACATGGTTTAGTGTTTTGTGGGAGTGGTTGGACTCGATGATCCAGTGGGTCTCTTCCAACCCGGTGATTCTGTGATTCTGTGATTCTGTGATTCTGTGAAATGGAGAGGTATGGGAGTTGAACACCTAGGTAATGACACTCTGCAGAAAGTTTTGTCTGGTTTGAGCCAGTACAGCATTTGACTGACATTGCTGCAGTCACTATTCCTACACACCTTCCACCTCTACATTTTTCACAAAACAAAGTGATGTCACATAGTGTTTTCTCAAGGCAATTTGTTGTTATAAGAACTGAAGAGCAAACCATTATTTTGCTATAATAATGGCTACTTTTATTTGGTGCAGATCAAAATAAAGAAAGAGTGCTTAGGTTGATGGGATGGGGTTTAAAAAAGGATAAAAGTTGGGATGAGAAGCTGGATTGGTCATTTCTTGGGTAAAAGAGCTGATACGCAAAGTTTTCATGAGTTCAAATCAACCAGTTTTCCTAGGGGAAAGGAACCAAATGCATCTGTTTAGCCTGGAGAAGAGGAGGCTGAGGGGAGACCTCATTACTCTCTACAAATACCTGAAGGGAGGTTGTAGAGAGGAGGGAGCTGGCCTCTTCTCCCAGATGTCAGGGGACAGGACAAGGGGGAATGGCCTCAAGCTCCGCCAGGGGAGGTTTAGGTTGGATATTAGGAAGAAGTTTTTTACGGAAAGGGTCATTAGGTACTGNAGGTAAGGATGTGTCTTGATCATTTTCATGTGCAGTAGTCTGGTTTCTCTGAACAGAATGCCTGAGAAATTTACTCAAAGGTAAGGAAGTAGTTCATGAAGACAAAACGCCATTAGAATCACTGGATATGAATCAGTATGACTCAATGAGTCCGTAGACTTGAGAACTGGGAATTCTTTGTGGTGTAAAACAGCAGACCTCCAGTCACTGGAGCAAAAGATTTTAATGTGAATAAACTGTAAGTATTCTTGTAATTTGAAATTCTGTAGTTTGCTGTCCAGAAATATAAAATAGCCAAGAGAAATAATTTCAGCATTGGACACAGGGAGTACTATTGACAACCAGAGCGTAATACACGTTGCTGACTTGCATTAAAAAATGACAGGGAAAATCATGGCTGCTTCCAGCAGCCAGACAAACCTGACAAATTTCCATTTGAAAAAAATGTAGTGCTGGCACTTCAGCCAAAGTCATACTCAAGATGGTAACTGCATTAAGATTATTTTAAAATTTAAAAGTTTCTGCTAAATCCAATCCCTTATGTGACCTTTTAGATGATATGTTTAAAAAATTCCCTTGAGATAGTTGGTAACCTTATTCTTAATTATAATAAACTATTTTATTTAGGCTCTTTAACATTACTTTATCAACAAGGATACCACAAAAAGAAGGGGAAAAAAAGTACCAGAAAACAAAGAAAAAAATCAAGTATTTCCAGCTTCTGAAATCTATTTTGTGAAAAAAATATGATTCCAAAGGCAGTTATTGCTGTTTACTTGGTGTACAGCTGAAACTTGGGTGGTTACTTAATGGTCAGCTCTGTTAGGATTACGGATCTGAGTCAGTATAATGTGTTTGAAAGAGTTCCTGAAAGTTCTTGCTACATTGCATGCCTTCAAAGGGCAGTGAAGGATGATGCAATGTCTTCAAAAGATCACACAACAGCAAGGTGATTATAATCAGCATGGCAAGTTTCACAGCAGTCTGAGCTGATAGCAGTGTATCTTGAAATGCTATATTAATATTTTTAATTCATTTACTGAACCCAAGGAGGGTAAACTAATAGAGTCATAAAACTACTCACGTAATGCACACAGGAGATCCCAAAAATCATTGTCTCCTTCAAGCCGATTTTTCACAGAATCAGAGAACGGTTTTGGCAAGAAGGGACCAATTAAGGTTACCTAGTCCAATCCCACATACAGTGATCAGAAACATCTTTAACTGGGTAAGATGATGTGCTTCTAATCAGGCCATTTGGAAGGTAATTTTCTGGGTTGTCCATCATTGCTTTTAGATATGTGTTTGATTCATCTCTTTTTGGTTTTCAAAATCTGAAGTTGAAATGGACTGTTGTTGCAAAGTCTGACTTTCTGTGTGACCTCTATGCAGAGCAAAACTCTTTGGTGCTATTTAAGTAAAGCCTTCTCGATTAAAAAAAAATTCCATTCTTCACTTTGTTTTGATAGCTTTAAGCTTTAAAATAATAATAGTGAAACACCCCGTGGTTAATTATTTTAAGCAGATACACTTTATCTCCTACTTGTTAGGACTTGAAGAGAGGTTAGTTCCTGCTCTCTTAGAAAAGCCTGGGAAAGTTGACCTGGCAAAGTGCCCCGATGCTCAAGTAATAACGGGATCTGCTGGGCTAATACAGTGGGGAGAAAAATTCCAGTAAAAAAGAAAAAAAAAATTCTTATAGGGAAACTGTTTCGATGTCTGAATGCTAAAATGTTTGTCTTGTTTCTGCTGACTTCAAATCTCAAGTGCCACGTGTCCATCATACTGTCCCCTTCAGATCTTTCTTGTGTGAAGTATTCAGTGTTCTCAGTCTTGTCAAGGGTAGCTTTCTTATTTCTCTGAAATGCTTTGTAGTCCTACTTGGATGTAGTCCCCTTGGATGTCTATGAGACAATTAAAAATTATAACTTTTTTTAAGGTCATAAATAAATAAATAACTATGTTACCCTCCAAGCTTTCAAGCACTTTGTAATCCAACTGAGCATCAAGTCTTCTCTCAAGGATTGGTCCTGTTTGGTCTTGCAAAACTCTTTCATGGGTGCTCCTCAGTTTTGAAAGAAAATTAACATATCTTTCAACATAATCATTAAAACAATGTAGTATTGCTTGATTTCTCTGTGCTTCCACAAGAGGAATTTTCATCGCAGAAACTATAATTTCTCTTAAAACCCCTTCTGATACTTTGGATATATTGTGAAGACAAACTGTATGGAGGAAATGTGAGGGGAATGTTATTTATAAAAAGGGGAGAAGAGCAGAGCTTGGGAACGTAATTCGATAAGAGTACCATGGAGGATCTGCCCTGATTCTTGAGGGGTAAATACAGACATAAATAAGTGAAATACCTTACAATTTTTGAGGGGAATCCTTACTGAAATACATGTTATCTTTAAGTTTGTATGATGCTAGCACCAACTTTACGATTTTTCATTTACCCTGAAGTTTGTTAGTGGAAAGATGTTGACAGTCTGAAAGAGATAAAGAGATGCACCTTTGAATTGCTCTGATATGTGTCTGTAGACCTCTGAAACACCGGAGTACACAACAAAGTTATTGAGTTTTGTGTTGAAGCTCAATGGTTTGATGTCTAAATTCCCCACCAAATTTCTGACCCAGGCATTTTCCTGATTAATTTAAGTATTTTCCCCTGTCTTGTAGCTTTAAGACTAAGATAAAGATTTTTATTTCTTTGCTCCAGGAAAAATGTATGAGTAGCTGAAGAACTTAGATTTGAAGTTACCTCCATTAAATACAAGAAACTGGCCCCTTAAGAAACATTCAGTGAAGCCTCACTAGTATTTCCGATTTCCTATGCTCACCCCTGTCTTTCATCATCCTTCATTGATGTTCTACAGAGGGCAAATTGCCTGCTACTAAAATTGGAGTGCCCTGGTAACTTTTCCCGCTTCTTCCCACATGTCGTACTACCAAAGTTCACAGGACAGCATTATTTTAGTTTGCCAAGACTGATATATGCTCCTAACATGAAGTCGTCTTCTGAAATGTGTGACTTTAACGGGCTCTGTCCTGCATGTCGGTCTCAGTGGTTTTATACAAAAAAACACCACCTTGCTGAATCTGAGCTGAAGGAATTGTCCATGCTGTACTCTAAGGAAGTGATAACAATTTAAAAGCAATCACACTTTCCCCTTTCAGTCTTTTTCTTTAAAGTTGAAGATCTATTTTCTACTTAACAATTTATGAAATCCCTACTGAAATCTGATCGCTTCACATTTGTACTTTTCCAAAAAAACAGTTTAGCTCATAAGCTCCCAAACTTCACACAGAGGTTGGTAAAGGAAACCTTCATAAGTTGAAGGAAAAGTCAGATGCATCCTCTGAAGGAAATGTTAACACCACCCTTGCATAATCTCTAACTCTTGTGCTACGGAGGGCTCAGTTTCTTTCAGTCACATCAATAACAAGAGAAATTTCAAAGAAATAGTAACTTTTCAATGGATGCATTAATTAGCCTCTTTGTCCAATACATGTGTGTAAGAGTTCACGTGAGCAGGGGATGGGAGCTCATAATGGCGACAATAAGCAGGTAGACCTCTTTGTCAAGCTGCAGGGACAAAGAGCCTGACCAGTACCAGCACTGTATGGATTAAATCTTTAACCCTTGAAGCCAATGGAAGAACTTGATTTCACTTACTGTATGAATCCTTAATGGCAATGTCTTAAAAGCTTAGTATAGTAGCTCAAATTGCCTGAGTGAACTGCAGTAAAAGAAAGAAACTTGGAAAAAAACAGGCTTCCACTGCCAGGATTTTCAGTTTATCTCCTGTAGAATGACTTTTTTTCCTTAAAAATTTTCTCTATGAGTGGACATGCATGAGCCACTTTCTCTTCCTTGCCCTTTTTGAACTCTCTTGAGTTCATCAAATTGACCTTCCTCTTTCCATTTTTGTGGTCACATTCTTTTTGTAGTCATCATCAGCCTCTGCAACTTCTTGTCGTTGCATCAGCCATTACACTACCAACAGGTCTTTCGTTATGGAATAAAGACATACTTCTCCCTAGGCATATCAGCATGTAAATCATACCTTTTCCCATGACCTTGTCAAACATTCTCATTCGGTCTTTCTTTTTCTAACATCTGTAAATAGTAATGACTCCTATCAACTTAAAAGTCATGACACCACATAGAAGTAAACCATACTGTATCTTTGCTTTGGTGATGTGTGGGAAGGACACACTTTGATCTTGGTTACATCAGTGTAAATAGTGCTCGTCATTGTTTATAGTGGATGTCATTTGTCCTGGTATGCTTACAAACAGAACCTTTCAGTGTGGACAGAAATGTCAAGGAAGTGGCATTTGACAAAAATATGCCAGACACATGCTGAGTGTATGGCTTAGGTTTGTACAAAAGTTGAGTTACATGAAAGATTTTTTCAAATCTCTGTTCATTTGTTAATGGGTATTTGGGACTGAGCATGCTGTTGTAGCTAAATTTGTCTGCCGGTTGGCAGTGTAGGGCCTGCTCTGCAGCAACAGAGAGCAGTGCAGCACTCAGCAGGGTTTTGATGCTTCAGGCTCTGTAAAAGGGGTCCTCTGAGAAGGCTTCTAGAAACAACTGTCTGAGGCTATGATTGACAAAACCCTTAAGAAGAGATACATTCCAGGGAGACTGTAGAGATTAAACAGGGAGCATGGGTTCCTTATTCAGAGCAGCTAATAATGTGGGAGAAGAGTCAGAGATCACTCTTACAGATCTGATCTAGTAGTTAGTTTACATAGCAGTATGTAAAATATTTAATAAATACCAATGGATTGGTGATCAATAATCTACCACACTTAACCTTAGTACGAGATTTTGCATAAACTTACTACACATACCATAAAAGTTACATGCACACAGAAAATGTCACTTACTCTTTGATGTCTCGGGGCAGGTAGGGGATCTCTCATTCTCAAGGAATAACTTTGAGAGGCTTCCCTTTGAGAGGGGAGATCACCAACATACAGTCAGCTGCCATGGAGGAAGCTCAGCAGCCCCTGATAGCAGCAGTTTATAGTTTACAGTTTAAAGTGTTTAATTTGTAGTCAGATTTTCTGCTCTGATAATGTAGTTTTGTCTGCTTATCTGCCCAGTCTCCAGCCAAATAATTTCTGGGGTTTTGGTGTCAAGTTCTCACTGACAACCTCATATGATAGGGCTAACTTTGGTTAGGCCTACTTGCTAAGCAACTACCCAGGCAAAAGTTCAGTTAGTTCAAACTGAAGGAGTGTATCCATCACAGCTAACAAAAAAAAGATGGTGGAGCCAGTGAAGACAAATTGCATGGTTAATGCTACTACTTGCAACTTTTTACTAGTTCTCACAGCTCAAGAATTGTCTCCAGGTGTGGCAACATGTTCACAACAAAGAAATGAAAAATTTGCTTCACACTTCATGTGAGTAAACTACAGGACCTCACAAGACATGAAGTTGTGAAGCCAAAAAAAGTCATATTTTTAAAGCAATTAGTCACATTAATGTTGCTTCCTTCCATTAAGGCATAGAAATAGAATTCCCTTGGCCATACATTGCTGGAAACCTGGAGGGTAGTTAGAGGAAAGGAGCACTTGTTCTTTTCCTTTTGTCTTCAAGCACTTGTTCCTAGACCCTCTTTTCCCAGATGAACCAGTTCTCTGTGTGTGCATAGTCTCTTAGCATGGAAGTTCCCCAAAGCCTAGTGCTCTAAACACAAGAAACTTCCTATGAATTGGCAAAGTGATAAACAATGGAAAATGAAGAGGAATCCCTGTGCCCTCAAGCTAAAAGAGATTCTTCAGTTTATGTCTTCTGCATCCCACAGCTTTAAGCACTAGATATCTTGTCCTGCACTACTCTTCTCTGTTTGTTTAGCTTTCCTGAATCAAAGCCTCAGCTCTGCCCTGAGAAATTAAATTATCTGAGCCTTGGATCAGAAAAGGTTTTTAGGATAATTCCTCTTTTGATTACATTCCCACAGGAATCGGTTAAGGGTTAGGATCTTAAAAGCTGTTTGAAGATCTGGACCAAAATTGATAATAGATACTCTGTTCTGCCAAGCCTCAGCAATGCCCCAAGTCCTGTTTAAGCATTTGTTGATCCCTGCAGGAAACAATATGGGCTCCTAGTCAGGTTTTCTGTGCTTATAGAAATGCTGATATACAACCGCAATGAGACAACATTACTTGCTTTCTATTCTTGAAAGCTTAGTATGTATCAGAGTTTTGTGCTTTAATTGCTTCATGATCCTCACTTTTGATTTTCTACTCAGTGTTATATGTAACAATTAACTAGATTAAGAATATTGTTTTTCTTTGATCTAGTAACAACACTCTCTTATGCTGAGAGAGAGTGCATGAAAGAAAGAGGAAAATGAGAGTGTACAGCAAAAATAAGCATCCTGCATTTAGCATCCTCCTATGTAAAAAAGGTAGAATAAGCTAAATTATTTACAATCATAGAAGCAAAGCTTTTAATCATGTAGCTGCAGGGAGGGCTAAGCACTCATATTTGATTCAGTTAAAGGTAGGATCAAATCCAGTTATTTTTGCATAGCAGTCAGGAAGTCTTTTCCCCCTTTTTAGGCATGTGAATGTAGGTTAGGAAACATCTGTGGTTTTGACTTGTTCTGTTGCATGAACTCTTTTTTAATAGGGCATCCAGTTGCTGGAAAAGTTATTGGTTTTCCTCATACCAGGGATTACCAATGTAGTCTGAGAGATCAGAGAGGGATCAGATGAACTCATTGCATAAAAATCTTGTTCTTATCCTGATATCCTCCTAAGGAGAAAATAGATGAATGAAAGACAGCATGAGGGAAATTAAAAATCATTTAAAAGGAAATTTCTCTTAACTAGGAGAGTTTCCTCAGGCTCATTGGAAATACTGGCTACTCTAACTGGCTCCGATTCAGACAAGTGTTCTTGTTCAACTTTTGACATACTTTTCTCCTCTTGAACCTGATTGTATTGGAGTTGGTGGATGCCTCCATCCACACTTACAATGAAGAATATTGAACAGAGCTACAGCTGACCATGCTGTGTGCTGAATCTCTGTATATGTCATTGAAAGTGGGAAAGATGCTTAGTCTAAGTAGACCCAGAGAATGCTTATGGCACTACTTATCTCTCACCACAGCAGGTCCACAAGTGTGTTAATAAATTGCATCTCCAAGTGAAAACGTAAAGATGAAATGTTCCAGCTTGAAGATTTGTCTGAGGGATAATATTTTTTAGGAATATTATTTCATTATTCAAGCAGCCTGTTGATTTTTTATGACAAATAAATAAATTCCAGAGAGGGGGTCTTGTGACAGTGGCTTTATTTCCAATACATTTGGACTTTGTGAAGATCCTCAGCCATATCCAGGTTCATCAGTATAGCTTGAATGCGGTCAGCTGGAGAACATCTCTCATTATCTGTCCCTCTCTGATTAATACTTTCACTGACATGCTTAAATCAATATTCCCAACAGTTCACTTAATAAGGAATTTCTAAACAGACCTTTTCTCCCGTGTAACAGACCAGTCACAAAAATACGTTGTGTAAATCTTTGATTTCTTTGATGTGGCTTGTGCACTGAAATATCAACTGGAAACATGCCTGTGTTTCTGTTACAATTCTAATTGGTACTAACTTCATTTGAGCAGAACAGGTGATAACACTTTTTTTTTGGATAATTATCAGGTTTTGTAAAAGAGAAGGATAAAATCACAAAATTGCTCCTCTAGGTTTTGCACTCCTGAACTAGATTTCAATAATACTTAGCCCGTCTCTACAAATGTCTAAGTATTTTGTTTTAAATTTGCTGATTTCTTCAGAAAAAATACCTCAAATGGAAGCGTATGGTTATGGGACAGTAAGTTGTTAAATTTTTCTTTATTTCTGTTCTTCTACTTTACTGCTTTCCTCAAGCCTCCTTTTGAATACTGTAAACCCTTCTATCTCATTTGCCTGCATTGAGTCAATAGGACATTTAGTTCATCTCTTCCAGAAGGTCTGTTTGGTGTAATGGAACATTGCACATGCCTCGTTTTCCACTTTTTTTTTGCACTCAGTTGAACTTGCTGATCCCATGTGAGCAGCTGACAGGACGTTAGTGGGGAATTTTTGATTAATTGCTTTCTTGAAACTGGTAGCATGTTGTTAGGATCCAACACAAGATCAAAGCTTCTAAAATCCTCTCTTAAGAATAAGTATTCTGCATATTTTTATAAACCACAGCCAAATTCTTTTATCAGGTTTGTATTTGTCAGCAAGTCTTATGTTGGTTGTCGTATTGTAGATAGACTGTTGTACTCTTTATTGAGTAACAGTGTCCTATGCAAACCTCAGCTGCTACTGCCAATTTCAACGCAAGTTAATATTACCCTGGAATAAGTGAAGTAGCATGTAATTTTATGTGTTGAGGGAGAATGAGAAAAAAAAAATGTTGCAAGCTGAAGAAGGCAACAGCTCGTCAGACACATCACCTGGAAAGAAGCAGTTAAAGTTCTTATAAAACAAAACCCAAAGAAATAAAAAGTAGAAGAGGCATAGTAAATAGAAATGATGGGGAAGGCCAGTCCTTGGGAATCAGTCCCCATGCAGGCATATTAGACATACGAAACAATAATGCAGATGTGGTGGTATTTGGAATAGTGCTGCTTTGATTAGCCCATCTTATTAGACCGCAATGCATTTTTTTGTAAACAATTCCTCTCTCAGAGAGTATACTTTGGAGGAGCTTCACCGCAGCTTCAACCCAAGTCTTGTCTTCAGATGAGTGAATGGCCCCATCTCATCTCCAACCACTCGTCTAGCCAAGAACGAGTTTCCCACCAAAGTCACAAGCTGCAGCTATATAAAAAAGGTTTTCATGAGTGCTGGGGCACGACCTTTGGTCAGCTTTTCCATTCCCTCAATCTGATCTCCAGCAGCCTTCAAGCTGAATCTCAGGGTCCCTGTTCAGGCACCAAATGTGACAACGGAAGGAATGGGACAACACAAGAATCAGTACGATCCAAATGAAGCTGTTTATTTTGACTTAACTGGCTGCCTTTATACACTAAGCTAATTCTTGGTCCAAACATTGATTGGGCAATTTTGCCCTAGTATGAAGCATTCATTGGTCACAGCTCAACCACACAACCATGCTGCCAGGGTACATTTCCCACCTTCAACAGCCAGCTTCCTTATTTGCATAACACAACAAAGTCATTATAATCCCTCCATATTCTTGAGGACCCTGACTAAGGTTTCTCAACTCCACCCAGCCTCAGCACTTGGGCTGCTCATTAAGTGCTGTAGCCACCCATCAAAGAAATTTATTTATTTATTTGCTTGTTTGTTTGTTTATTTTAAGTTTGCTATTCCATTCATGTGTTCCACTGTGGGGAGTAAGATTAACAGTGGCATGGAAGTTTGAATTGCTGTGGAAGCCACTTTTGTCACTGCTACTAGTACAGAATTCTGTGTTAGTACCAAAGCTCGTCAGTTGAAAGATTACCAAGGATAGTTCAATTATTTTATAACTATGAGAGTCAAAAAAATTTTAACAAGCCACACTTGCAAAGAGAATCCATTTTGTCATCATATATAATATATTGTCCCTAAAATTTCTAAAATACATATTCTCATATGACTTATTGTCTTGATTATGCATTAGTCATTAAAGAATTCCACACATGATACTGCTGAAATAACTCAAGCACAGCATCATCTGATAAAGAACTTGAACAGCACAGCTTCTTCTTCTCCAATATGCACTAGAGCAGTACTCAGCCATGAGCTTCCTGCCCAAAATTGTATGTGAAGCTGTGCTGAAGAACTCTCATGAATAAAAAAGTGAGCAAACAGCAGAAAGAATATTGTACTCTATGCTAGTCTGATAGATTAAGAAATTAGAATTATTGCAAGTGAGATAAGAAGAGATTAACCAGAGGGTTAATCTGTGTTTGGAGGAAGACAGAGGAAAGAATGTTCATTTACATCATGGTTGAGGAGATACTTTTTATTTAAAACCTAGATTATGTGGATTGCTGAAGTACAGCTACCTCAGGGATTTCTCACACTCTCTCTCACACACAAAAATATCTCTGAGATGTTAATACTTATTTTTAATAAACCTTAGAACAGCATGGAATTTCCAAAGGTGAAATATTAAGAAAGTTAATGTTGCATCAGACTCTAGGAAAGGTGAACAAAGTAGCCAGGATAATTAGAGTCTACACTAAAACAAGTAGATTAATGAAGCCCCTAACAAAGCAAAGCAAATGTAATTTCTTCCACTTTAATGAAAGCTTTGGTCAATAAGAAAGATGTAACACAGAGCTTCTGAAAAGTATCTGAAGTAGTAGCCTGCAACATTTATTATATTTGCGATTTTCTAGATTCTTAGAATAGCTGGATTAAGAATTGAAGTATAATTGACCTTACCACTTGGTCAGTGTAAAGCCACAGTTGCATTTTGTATTTTAACCCTATGATATATTAGTATCTACCAGGAAGAATAAAAATAATATTATCGCAGATAAAAGTGTCTGATGACATGAAGATTGGAGCATGGGAAAGAGCATGAATGATGGAGGGTACTATGGACTGATTTATAACTATTGCAAAGAAATACCATGTATTTTAGTTCAACAAACTTTAAATCCTTTCCTCTGAGAAAACCATATCTCTGAAGAAAAAAGGTCTTATCTTTAAAAATAAAGATTTTTTCATGTGCAATAGCACCATGAAAAAAAAAATAGAGTATCATGGTGAGCAGCCTCCTACTCATGAGTTTCCAGCACAACTCTGCATCCCAAACAATTCAGAGAGACTTTGAGAGTGCCAGCAGAATTGAGTAAATTTATACCACCTCTGTACTTAGAGCTTGCTGTGAGTGCCATTGGAAACTTGTAACTGGATTTATTACCAACAGCCTCTCAAACTGCAGGCATTAGAGCCATTTCCTTAAAAAAGCTACCAAAGCTATTCAACAAAATGTCTTCTGATGAAGGGAGCATGAAAAAAATTTAACGGGGGGGAGGTGAGAGGAAAGAGCCAGGGGCTTAGTTTCCTCAGTTCAGCATGGAGTTAGGGTCTAGATTACTTAGTTAGAAATACCTCAAATAATTTTATCTGCATTTCACAAATATTTTCAGATGTCTTTAATATTTGCTTGAGCTTTTGAGGTGTCAGTGTTACAATCTGCAAAAAATGAGATCTCTCTCAGGTTGTAGGTATCTAGCAGTCAATGTATTTTTGTCTCCTGGGTAAGACAAACTTACTGATTACTTCTCAGAAAAGACCTGAGCTTAACTTCTATAACACTCCTGAACTTGGTAATTATGGATCACAAAAAAATATACTAGAATAACTTAGGTGACAGTTTTTCCATTAAAAATAATTCTGTTGTAATGAACAGTTCTGGCTTGGGTTTACTTTAGCCAATGGATGTCACTGTTGTTCCATTGCATGTCAGGTACTGTACCTATCTGGTAGTACTGAAAAATGCATCTATGCTGAAATAAAAGAAAGCTGAACAGAAGGTGCACGTAGGACCCTCCACTGCTAGAGAAGGGGAAGCAGTTGAGGATATGGCTTAGAAGAGGAAAACCAGGAAATCAGCCAGAAATTTAGGCAATTTCCCCAGCAAATCTTTTTTAATACTGCATACAGTTCTTGTAGTCTGATGTAGAACTGTAAGAAAGGATTAGGAGAACAGGGTGACAAAAGAAGAAAGCCTTTCTTTACATCCTGGGAAAGTTCATATTTGCTCTGCAGTACAGGAAGAAGGAAGAGAGGAATGTTGACTGATTCACAGGAAAGAAAAGAATAACAATTTAGTTGCCTTTGAGTTTAGCCTTACCAAACTAGCACGATAGGATGATGAGGCTAATGGTGTTTGTAACTAATGGCAGAAAGGATCAGCTGATACTGGGTGATTGACTGCCTGGAAAAAAAAGTGCTAAGGACAAAACCCGGAAGAAAATTGACTCTTTTGTTTTTCTCTTTGTGAATGTGGATGAAATGGTTGGAATCAACAATGATGAACTTGATCCTACTAAGGAGGAAAATCTGAAAAGTGGGGAAATTTTAAAAAGAGGAAGAGATTAAAAGGGAGTTATGGGAGCTGAGGAGAAAGCAAGGCAGCAGAGCAAGAGCAAGACATTCTGCCTCTTCCTGTCAGTTATATCCACACCAGTAAATTAAAATAGGCTAGTTGTCTGTATATGCATACCATGTCTGCCCACACTGCACCAGAAAACCTCAGTGGCCCAGTCTGTACTCCCTATAAGCACAAGAGGAGGACTGTCCACTTTCCCTGAAGTGCTGGGGCAATACTGGCTGGCACGGGTCAAAACTATGTCAAAAGCTCTGTTAACAGTTATACTATAGCTGCATGTCAGAGCTTGAGCCTTAAATCCTGGCCAGGTTTATGTGGTCTCATATGTAGAGGCCAACGAAAGTAAGGCTTGATGGTATCTCTGTTCAACAGCTTGTTGGACAGTCATGCTAGTCTTGCCCCAGGATACACCTTGGTCAAGTCTAAAGCAAGACCTGAACTTGCGCTTTAGCAGTCCTGCTGTGAATGTATTTTAATATCTTGCCCTCCATATGCAAACAAAGACCTCAGCAAACTTAGGGACAATGTTATTCAGATATTCTTGAAATATTTCTTGAGGAAAGGGATGGGGCTGCTGATAAATCCCAAAAGGTCCTAGCTTAAAGATTGGAGTGTTTTAGATTTGCTTTTTGAAAAAGTTTCCAAAGATGCTGCCATTGGATGGTGGATCCTGGCTGGACTTGATATGGTCTACCACAGGGTGCTATCACAGTTGCAAATATTGGAGCAACTGCTGCATATCTTCTTACTCAGCCAAGGATAGAGGAATTCCTTGGCCCGTGCCTCTCCCTCACCTTACCAGTGACTAGCTCTGTACAAGACCTTTTAAGTTAGTTCTACTACAGCTCCATCACAGCCATGACCACAGGACTTGCTATGTGAAGTCCTAGATAGGAGAACTGAAAACATGCCTTGTTAATAGGCTGTAGTGATGCACTGTCTGCCTAAAGCACTGACCAGTGAGGCCTTCCTAGCCCTGTGATCCCAGGAGCTATGGGCTGGCAGGTGGTAGCAGTGTTGTGTCTGTTCTGGTTAACATAGAGAAAAGTAGAGAGGCTGTGACACAGCACTGGAAATGTGATAGATACCTGCCTGTCTTCAGCGCACCACAGAGTAAACTTACATAAAGCTTAGTCTGAATCTTGTGCTCAGCATGGGGAATGTGATCATCTTGCTGGTTCTGACTCTTCCTTCCTGGCTTTTGCTTTCTCTCCTGGACTGCATGAGCACAGACAACGTCTTGTTCTTGGGCTGGAGAAGGGGCTGCAGAACAAGTCTTATGAGGGGTGGCTGAAGGAACTGGGGTGGTTTAGACTGGAGAAGAGGAGGCTGAGGGGAGACCTTATTGCTCTCTACAACTACCTGAAAAGTGCTTGTGGAGAGGAGGGAGATGGCCTCTTCTCCCAAGTGACAGGGGACAGGACAAGGGGCAATGGCCTCAGACTGCACCAGCAGAGGTTCAGGCTTGATATCAGAAGGAAATTTTTCACAGAAGGGGTCATCAGGCACTGAAACAAGCTGACCAGGGAGTCCCTCAATTAGCACAGTACATTTTATGGCTGTCTTGTGGAAGGAAACCAGCATTAATCCTGAGCAAGGAAGACACCAAATTTACCTCTGGGTCTTTGAGAAGCTCCATTTTCCCCAGAGATCTATTGCCTAGAGCTCTTTCAGCCAGACCAGTTGAGCTGAGGTAAAGTCATTAATGGCTGAGCAGTGGCTTGAAGTGGTTATGTGCAATACTGAGAAGTCATAAACAGTTCTCATGTAAATGTTTTATGAGGGAGTGGGGAACCTTTAGACATGTTAGATTTCTGTAAAGTTGATCTGAGCTGATAACATCATACCACACTGTTCTCACAGATTTTTTTTTTCATAGATCAACAACAACAGAACAAGCCTTCCCCTCCCTTCCCCCAGTTAGGTGCAGGGGTGATAGATTCTGTTAGACTTCAGAGACAAGGGAGATATTCAGATGAAATTGAAGGGCTGAATTTATCAGACTTAAGGTGAGCTGTACAAAGACCTGGTGGCACAAAGCAGATTACTGCAATCCCTGGCATAGGTTCTGTATTTGACGTAGGTGTGCTGATGGCTAAAAATGTCTTGTTGTTTTTGAGAGACTTCAATCAATTAGTAGTAGTCTCTAACAATGAAAAATAGTCTTCACCTGACAGTGAAAGAAGAATGTTGTCTCCTTTTTAAAATGAGTATCTGCGCTTGCTCACCATATTGGGTAAGTTACAAGAGCAAGGTGGAATTGAAGGCTGGCATGATGTACAGATGCTTAAGACTGTTTGTCTTCCAAGGGATTATTTTAGAAATCTTGTCATATTTTTAACTTTACAAACTTTGTTTCTAATACAGCTTATTTGCATGTATTGCATTCCTTTGCTTATAATACAACACTGAGTTTTCATGGAGACCTAGCTGTGGGAACAAAAATAACTTTCTAAAAGCTAATTTTAGAAAGCTTGGATTGTTTGTGTATGGAAAGACTTTTGGCAAATAGCTCGAGGAGGTAGAACTCAATGACTTCCCATGACAGAGCCTCAACTTGGGAAGTCTTATGATAGGGTAGTTTCTTCTTTTAAATTTGAAATTAACCAGTTATATTATTGCTGTTCTTTCTGCAGTCACAAAAACTTTTTTGTTATAAAAAGCAGAAAGTTATCAATATTCTAATTTGTTGCTGGGTATAGTGGTAGTAATGTGTCAAAAAAAACCCACCTCAAATGCAGTTATTACTCTAGTTTTCCTCACTCCCTGTCTCCCTCTTTTAATTCAAGAGCATACACACACACCTTGTTATAGGTCCATGAAGAAGAATGTAGTAGGAACTTCAACAGCAAAAGGCTCCTGTTCAACTTCAAAGCCCTGTGCCAGCTAAAGAATTGCAAACATCTCTGCTGAACACTAACATATAGAGGTAACTGAAGAAAAGTTAAAACTGTAAACCTAGAAATCCTGCTAGTGGGTAAAGCTCAGCATGAAATCTTGGTTAATTGTTGCTAACTACCTGAAAATTGTAATCAACTAATTCAATCTCTCAGATGTTTCACTGATCATTGCTTTTAATAAACTTATATCTTCTTTACTTTTTACCTACTATTATTTTGCTTCTTGCCCTTTATTGTCTTTTTCTGATCTTGTTATTTTTCGTTTTGGGCACAGTCTGCTTCATTTTTTTGCCAGATCATTTTGCTTGTCCCCTCTTTATTCTCCCTTTTATTTCCTGCAGAATTGCAGATAACAACTGTCTCTGTTCTTTAAACAGGAATGTTAGAAATCTGAATTGATCACTTATTCTTACAGAGAGTCTGTCCAGACCAGTTAAGTTAGTACACTGACAGATGTTTTCCCCTTGGCCTGAACAGCTAATGTATGTTATCCTCATTCTGCTTGCACACATAAAAACTCTAAAAATTTCATCTAAAACCCCCAAGTCCATCTGCTGGGTTTGACTAGAGCAGCTAAATACATCTGCAGGCTCAGTTTATTTGCCTTAGATCAGTTTAGTCAGTAGCATATGGCACTCTAGAAATCATTGGTTGCCATGGGTAAAAATGGAATACTAGTAAATCAGAAATCCCAAAGCAAGGCAAATTCTGAGACATGTGTTACTTATGTGACTGTTCCATTGCAAAAGCTTGGACAACCACTATCAAGCTATTGAAAACTTGGGCTGAAAGGCCTTCTTCCAAATGTCTGGAACAATTTCTTCCTACCGTTTTTACATGAATACATTCAGCATGCCAGACATACTCCAGAAATGAAAATGCATCTGCCTTCCAGTCAAATCATAATTCATGATATAGTAATGTCCAGACCTAAGAGACTACAGGATCATCTTGGCAACTTATTTTGAGTTCCCAAATACAGACATCTATTGACTTATCCAGAGTTTTACCTGTCTGCTTCTCCATAGCAAAAGCCATTGCAATACACAGTGGGATGCACTGGCACTTACAGCTATGAATTTTTGACATAATACCCTTTCCATATTTAGATCAGAGCTTTACCGTCTGTCCTCTATTTGAGGTTAGTATAGTGAACATATTTGTGTTATGCAAATTACTGTAGAAACTGAGCATGTAATAAATGTATAAGAATAATACAACTTAAAAATGGCTTCTTGCTTTTGGAGCATGACATCTCTTCCTTTTTCTTTACCCCCACCCGCCCCCATCTCTCACCATATTCTGTTAGTGTAGATAGTTCTTTTTCCATGTCTTTCATCATGCAAGAGTGGCTGCCAAACCCACTGTTAATTGCCTCTTAGTGGGAGATTTTCTGCTGACCAGGCCAAATACAGAGATGAACCTCCCTCATGAGACCACTATTGTCCCTGACAATTTTATTGTTCATGATGAGCAAAGTTGCCATTGGCGGCCTCTTTTCCCAAGCAGAGAACTGGAGAGGACATATAGAAAAATTATACGGTTCAGCTCTCATGTTTCCTACTACCTAAGGAGCCCACTGGTTCAGTTTGTCTTCAGCACATGGAAAAGGCTTAATTCCTTAGGATCCTTTGCCCAATAGCCACAGTGTTGGAATGTTTCCCTGGAGAAGGCAGCTGCCCTTTTATGTGAGCTTCCTGCAAAGGAGCTCTGAACCTAATCCTTTTAGATGTTCTGGTATTTTCTAAGATCATCTTGCTGAAGCACCATTCTTTTTGTTTAGAAAAATTGTCACATACAGTTTTCTCCCTATGAACTAAAGCAATGTTAGGGGTTTTAGGATTTTATTTACTCATCACCTCTCACACACAAACCCCTGCCTTGTGTCAGGATTGTCATTCTTAAATTGATGGTAAGTGTGATCACTTTAAACATGGGATACATGTTCAAAACTTTCAAACCAGAGCACTGAGACATGAAGGATTTGTAATCTCTCTTACCTACCAGGAAGTTCTGTTGGAGATTTCTCACTGCTCAATTATATTTTCACTTGACTAAGAAAATGGGAGCAACAGTAGAGACTAGCGATCAGAGATTAACTACCATGAGTCCTTCATTTCATTTCATCAAATATCTCATTTAAGGTTAATAATTTAAAGCTCATCCCACTCTTAAATTCCTGGCCTGGGACATGCAAGACAGGAGGTACTTTCCTTTCAAGGTGCTGTAGTTCAAAACCTCAGATACATGTGAAAGAGATGATCCTGAATCTCCAAAAACACATGTGTGTGAGTCACCTAACCACTACGATATTGCATACACAAGCAGGAGAATTCCTCCTTATCCAGCTGTTTTACGTTGTGTTGCCAGATCAACTCTCCCAGAACAAGATAAGCACACGAATTTTTATTTTCTCTATTTGTGTCAAAATTTGGGTCTAAGCTAGATATGTTTCTGATCAGAACTTAATTCCACTTCGTAGTGTTTGCACCAGGCATCAGCAGAAAGTAGGGGAATGTGGTTTACTAATGTGCCTTTCCAGCTATGAAGACTCCTTTTATATTTGAGTGCCAGAAGATTACAGGGTCATTATCCCCTATTATTCAGCAGTCCTAAGGCCATATTTGGAATACTGTGCCTAGGTTTGGGCCACCAGTACAAGAAATTCACTGACAGTCTAGAGAAAGTCTAGCAGATGGTTGCTGGAGAGAACAACTCAGTTCAACTACCTAATGGAGTTTATAAAGAAAATGGAGGAAAATTCTGCTCAGAGGTGCACAGCTATAGCACATGTGCATATGGAAAACTTCTTACCTGAGGGTGGCTAAACCCTAGACATGTACCCACATTGCTGCTCACCTTCAGAGAATTTTAAAATGCAACAGGACTTAGAGCAAACTCATCTAACTTTGAAGCTGGGTCTAGTTTGAGAAGGGGTTTGGGTAAGATGAACATAAGCCTCTCTTTTTACCTGAATTATTCCAGGATTAGAACCAAGAATATTTGTGTCTGTGAAATTAGGTGAGTTTTGAGCCTC
The DNA here is from genome assembly GCA_013389865.1 of Piaya cayana. Lineage (NCBI taxonomy): Eukaryota > Metazoa > Chordata > Aves > Cuculiformes > Coccyzidae > Piaya > Piaya cayana. The sequence goes on from WAAB01008724.1 coordinate 69,721, forward strand.
CTATCCCTAAATAAATGCTGCTCATAGGTATTCAAACAGGTATTTGGGCACCAAAGTTCAACTGTATATCTAGCCTTCTCAGACTAGTATTTTGAGTATTTTCCATAAATGATAGCCAGTTGTGGGTTATTCTTTATATCTTCCAGTATCACCAGCCCTGATTAAGAGGCTGCAAGGTCCTGGCAACGTCTCAGCTATGCACAGGTTGAACAAACTGAATTTATTGACATAACAGAGGAGAATTTGTACTATATCTCTGCTGTTAGTGCATGTACAAAGCAGAGTCTGCCTTGTTCCACTTGGATGTTGGGTGTTGCACCCCGTGAAGAATCATACTATGCATCATACCATAATGTCCCACTTCTTGTCCCATTCTAACTTGCAGGCCCATTTCTCCAGCTTGTCCAGGTCCTCTGGATGACATCCCACCCTTCTGCTGTGAAAACTGCACCTCTCAGCTTAGTGTCATCTGCAAACTTGCTGAGGGTGCACTTGATCTCTCTGTCTATATCATTGACGAAAGTATTAAACAGCACTAGTCCCAGTATGTACCCCTGAGGGATACCATTTGTCACAGATCTCAACCTGGATATTAAGCCATTTTATTTATATATATTTATGAGTCCTGTGCATGTGCAGGTACAATGCTCATGGCACAGTCATCCCTAAAGATTATTTTCTTTGCCAATAGTCCTAAGTGAACCCACTGCAGACTAAAAGTCCTGTTATCTTATCAATCTTGAGTAGTGCCTGAACAGGGATTAGTTGCATTTCTTGTATGCAGCAGAGACAGTATTACTGACATTTAGCTGTTTTGCCATCTGTGGGTCACTCTTTGATCTACACACCTGGGATATAGCCTTATAAATTGTACTTTCTGTCTGTTAAATCTCTCATCAAATGTGATGAAGTGACTAGAAAGGAGCAATAGGTCCCATAATCTGACCTCTTGTGTAACGGAAGCATATACTTCCATCAAGACATTCTCTCAGAACCTAGCCTGTGAAATTTAAGTTTACACTTTGGGAGGAGGAGGAATCATGAACTCAAATGCTGATGTCTTAGACTCTGAATTATACATTAACTCTACCTACAATTTCTATAAAACACACTCCTAAGAACTAATTATTAATTCTTGATTTACAATATTACATTAGTTCTAATTGAGTTTGTATTAACAGTCATATTTCTCATGTACTGAGGAATTTAGATAAGGTATGATAGTCTGAGAAGCCTATGCCACTGTAACCCATAAAATTCTTTATTCTACATTTTCACAATTTAATACTCCCAGAAGCTGTTTTGTGGCTTTCATTTAAAAAGAAAAACAACGTGTTTTTCTTCATTGTAATTTTTCTGTAAACTATGCAGAGCTAACAACCTGATGCACCAAATCCTACACTTGCATGGTGCTTTTTTTGTTATTTGTTCCTATTTCAGTAGTTCATGAAGTAATTTGGACATCATTTGTTAACCTAGTGCCACATGACTTTGGGTAAAGTTTTTAATGGATTGGTATTGAATAATCCTGTATAATTACAAATGCAAACAACAGGAACATCTAGGCTATGTTAATTCACATATCATGATTACTGATTCCAGATTTTTTCTTAATTGAGCTCAGCTTAGTTATTCATACATCAGGACTGACATATTTACATCTACTGGAAATAAACATCAGCTAAGAACTCTGTGTGTGGACCTCTGTCTATGTATAGTAGAGCAGATCGAGTATTACATAAAGTAGTGCAAGCAGAGGAAATATGCTTAAAGCTGACCAGCTTTCTGGACTGTTTCAAATTTAAGCATTGGTGTCTGCTCCCATTAGAGCTCAATTTTGCCTCTTGACTGGAATTGTTCTGAGATATTCATTATCATTAGCTCCTTGACCTTTGTACGGGACTGCTTTTTGCTGGTATTGACAATACTGACCTTTTTTGAGATATATGAAACTTCATTGTTACAATACCTTCATCTTAGTTTACTTGCTACTTGGCCAAATATTAACATTTTATGCTAAAATTTACCATTAGATTATATTGGGCTCACTTAATTTTTTTTTCCAGAAAGTTTCAGACAAGACTTTTTGCCATTTCCAAGAAAATGCTGGAGAAAATACATGGCATAGCAATGCTAAAACAATCCCAACAAACTTTTCTTTGTCTACCTGTGTACTATACATGCTTTGGAGCAAGGAGCTGAAATTTAGGCAGAGTGCTGTGGCCATTCTGTCAGGAGAACACTAGATCCTGCCTCTGTGTTTTTGAAACTCCGAATCTACATGTGTGGAAGTTTGGCTTCTTGAAACTGGACGGTTAAAATTGACATAAATGATAGCTTGTCTCAGCTTTGACTGTATACACTCTCTAGGCACTTTTTTCCCCCACAAAACTGCACTTTATGCTTAAGAAATCTGTACCCACAGAGCAAAATTTCACCTCTGCTGTTTCTTGTATGTAATGGCTAGTACAAAGTGAGCAAAGGGAAAGATTTCTATTTCTAAGAGTGGGAGGGGACACAAAGATGGGAGAGAAATTATTGAAACAAGATGGACAAAGCCACGATATAAACAGGTAAAACATAATAATCTTTAGAGGTTATTTGCAGAAGAGTTGGTATGCACAAGCAAAAACTGTGTGCTAGGGCCTAAGAGAGAACACAAAGGAAGAATGTATCAAAGGCTCTGCAAAAAAAAAGTATTTTCTTCATGAAATGGAACCCTGAATGCAAAAGATATTAATTTGAAACATTTTAGACTCATGCTTTTTATGTTTTCAAGGCAAGTTTTCATCTTAACATTGGTTCCTGGATCTGCATGCAATTTCCCAGATGACTCTGATTCAGGAAACTGAATAAGAGGACTTGGGACCCTTTTTTTCACAGAAAGTTACAGAGCTCTGTTTTATTTTCTGTCCACTCCTCAAGGCGGGTTCAGTAAGCACAGAATGCTTGAGGTTGGAAAGGAACTCCCAAATCATCTCAGCCAAGTCCCCCTACCGAAATGTGTCACCTAGAATAGGTTGCCCAGGACCACATCCAGATGTCTTTTGAAGATCTCCAAGAGAGGAGATTCCATCATCCCTCTAGGCAGCCTATTCCTATGCTCTGCCACACAATAAAAATGATATCTCCTCATATTCAGCAGGAACCTCCTGCATTTCTGTTTGTCCCTGTTGTCTTTTGTTCTGTCTCTGGACACTACTGGAAAGACCTAATCCTGCCTTTTTAGAGTCTCCTTGTTGTTATTTGGATACTTTGATGAGATATCCCTTGAGCCTTCGCTTCGCCAAGCTAAACAGTCCTAGCTTTGTCAACCTTTCCTCCTATAGGAGGTGTTCCAGTGCCTTTATCAAGTTAGTGGTCCTGAAATCATACTGACTACTCTCAACCACTTTCTTGTCCTCCATGTGCCTGTAACTGGTTCCTAGATGTAGCTGCTCCATCACTTTCCCAGTGATTGAGATGAAGCTGACTGCCCCGTAATTTCCTGGTCTTTCTTCCTTTCTGCCCTTTTTGACTATATGAGCAATGCTTGCTTTCCTCTTGTCTTCAGACACCTTTCCCAAATGCACTGGTCTTCAAAGATAATTAAAGTGTCCTCACAATGATTTTAGTCACCTCCCTGAGCACTCATTTGTGCATCCTATCAGAGCCCATGGAATTATATATGTCCATTTACTTAAGTATTCTCTAACCTGATCCTCTTGCACCAAGGGAAATTCTTCCTTGCTTTAGATGTTTCCTGTAGTCCAGGGTTTTAGACTTCTCAAAGCTAGTCTGATTAGTAAAGACTGAGATGAAGAAGGTACTCAGTACCTTAGCCTTTTCCATGTTGCATGTTACCAAGGGACACTGTTTCATTCAGCAGTGGGTCTACAGTTTTCCTAGACTTCCTTTTGCTACTTAAGAACTTATAGCAACACTCATCCTTGACATCACTCACTAGATTCAACTCCACCTTCCTTAACTGTATCTCTGCATGCTCAGACAGTGTCTCTGTATTCCTACAGGGAAACTTGTTCCCCTTTCCGATTTCTGGACACTGACTTTTTGTATGTGAGTTTTTCCAGGAGCTATTTTTTCACCCATGCAGTCCTCCTGGCTTTTTTGCTTGACTTCCTCCTCATTGGTATGGGCTATTCTTGATCTTGAAGAAAACCGTTCGTAAATATATGGCTTTATACCATGTGAACCTTCCAAGCTGGTCTTTGAAGTGACCAAATTCTGCTCTCCCAAAGTCCAGACTTGTGGTCCTGCGTTTTTGAGCAATTCCATTCCCTCCACTATCTCATGATCACTTCTGTCTTCACATACAGGACGAGAGGGAATGGCCTCAACCTCCACCAGGGGAGGTTTAGGCTGAATATTAGGACAAAAATTTTCATGGAAAGGGTCACTGGGCACTGGAACATGATTCTATACCTTAGTGAGCCTTTCTTTGTATAAGGTCCAGCAGAGTACCTCTCCTCATTTGTTACGACTAGAATCAGGAAGTTTTCATAGACGACTCCAGGAACTTCCTGAATTGCTTATGCCTTGCTGTGTTGTCTCTTCAGGAGTTATTGGTGTGGTTGAAGTCCCCCATAAGGATCATGACTTGTGCATGTGAGTCCTATTCTGTGTGTAGGAGGCCTCATGCACTTGTTCTCCCTGATCAGGTAGCCTGTAGCAGACATGCAATGCAATATAACATATGTTTGTCTGCTATTAATCCTTAACCATAGGCTCTCAGTTGGGTTACCCATCTGCACCCAGAGCTCCTAGCACTTCTGATACTCACACACTTGAAGGACAACTCCCTCATCTCACTTTCCCAGCCTGTCCTTAGAGCCTCTATCTCAGCCTTGCAGCACTCTGATCACAGAAGTCATCCCACCATGCCTGCAATATCACACAGATCTCTAAATCCTTGCGTTTGTCCTCCAGGATTCAAGCACACAGTGTACAGGTGCTATGGGGAGACACCCAAGCACACTGATTTCCTGGAAATGGTCTGGGAGATTCCCCATAATGGTGCCTTGTGTTCATCTCTTCACTTTACATGCAAATGTTTGAGGTGACTATGCTTAAGTGCTGTTTTGATTATGTGTCCTTTTTACTTACATCATCTTAAGTTCTTTTCTTGTAAGACCTGTACATCACTGCTTCCCAAGGCTGCCGTTTCTAGTTTAAAGCACTTCTTACAGGCGCAGTAAAACAATTGTTGTGATGATTTACAAGGGCATTTACTTATGTCACATTATATTTTGAGTGCAACGTTAGTGGTTTTTACTTGCTATACTGAATTAATTTGCAGAACACTTAAGAATGTAAGGTTCTGTACACAATCAACTAAAGGAAGAAGCACTAATGTTTGGTTACATGGAATACAGAGTACCAAGAAGGGAGAAAAGACTTTACACTGCAGCTGTGCTTGTGTAGCACACTTACATTAATATGTTTTTGGGGTTGTTGGTCAAAACTTCTTATTGCATTCTTAAAGTTCACTTTGTTTGTATGGTTTGTAGGGTGCTCTTGAAAGTGACTTCTTTGCTCAATGGTTCTGAAGTGTTTCTACGGGAGAAGGACTTCTGAAAGCTGTCTTGGGACCAAGACAGACTTTGGAATTCCCTTAATCCTTTTGCCTTGGTGACACTAATAGGCCTGGTTAGTTGTGAATATCTGGATTTGGTGTGAATTTTAGTTTCCCTTTTTTCCCCCCATTAATTCTTAATGTCAAGCAACAAGTATAGTTGGACTTTTTCCTGTATTGACCTATAGCTACCTAAAGATTTTTTGAGGTAAATATCTGAAAATTGATAATGTATATTAGGATATTACTGTTCATTGTTCTTACACAAAATGTCACAAATAAGAATTGGAATCCTGAAATTGCTGATTGTAGAAATTGTGCATTTTGTACAGATTCTAATTTGGATAATAGACTTTGGAACAAAGTTTGAAGTCTTTTCTTGAATGACCCTGAGAATACCATGTGTGGGGACAGTTTGAGGGAGCTGGGCTTGGTTTTAATTTGGCAGATAGGAGAGTTAACTGGCAATTTTATAGTAGCCAACAGCAACTTGAGGAAATGTTATAAAGATAATTGAGAAAGACTTATTCAAGAAAGGGCAGGTAGAATAACATAGGCTAGTGACCACCCATTGCTGTTTGGAATATTGATTGTTAGGAAAAGGGGAGGTAATGCAGCTTTGGAACAAGTTGTGCATAGGGCTGTGGAAATTCCATTCTTGGGTCTAGCATGTTTTTTTTTGTAGCCCAGTCTCAAGTACCTCCAGTTTGGTATTTTTCATAGGCTGACTTCAAGCCGCTTGTCCTGTGTGGCTCCTAGGGGCCCCTTCCAGCCAGTGTTCCTATGATTTCACATGAATACCTATGAGTTTCTGCTTTAAATATTCTAGATTTTTAACATGTATAAGGCCAGAATGTCAAGGTTATTTAGGTGCTTAACTTCTGTTAAATTTAATGAGTGATACGGAGCTTTGAATATGGAAGGGGAAGAAGAAGAATAAATTTGCAGATTATTCTTTACTTCAACTTAATTCCACATACTAACTGCACAAGAACCAGATAGTGAGGAAGGGGAGAAACTGGTGTTGACCCTCAGCAGGGAATGGTCATTAAAAAATACTGCAGAATCAGTCATAGAAAGAAGGCCAAGCAGTAAAGTGGAAAACGTAGGATTTGGACACCTGAAGGTAGTTATGGCTAGTGCCTTTTACTCTGTCTGATTAAATTAAATGGAAGACTACTGAGTCGACAGCTCAATTTGCAGCAATTTCCCTTCTGTGATATTTGGAGATGAATAGATCTTTATTTCTCTTCTAAACACGGAAACAACTGTTTGCCTTTCTTCTGCTTACTTTCTCCTGGGAAACACAAGAATTATGCAATAGCAGTGAAAAGAAGAGGGCTATAGGAAAACATGCACTGCTAGGGAGTGTGTCTGTTCAGGTTTGACCTGCTCTGAATAGGAATATGGAAAGTAGGCCAAGCTGGTAACTTACAATAGTGTGAAAATACATTGAAGAGGAGCGGGTTTGCAGAAACCTGAACAGCCAGGTAACTTCTGGTAAATCAGTCAGGTGGAGGCAGAAGGATCCAAAACCACTCAAAAACTTAAGGATTGCACAGACTCACTTCAGCCTTTAAATAATGAAAAATTTGGTCTTGATTTGAGGAGTTTCCTTTAAAATAAAGAACATTAGAGGGTTCCAAGTTTATTAGAATTTCTCTGTGTGTGCACACATATCACTCGTTCATTAAAACAACCTCCTCTTAGCAGAGTTCCTTATAGACTCAATTTTAGAGGATTCATCTGTTCAGTTTTAAATATTCTCTATCTCTTGTAGAATTAAATGGCATATCTTAGTTTTAAATTTCATTAAGGTCTTCAGCAATGGCCAATAAGTATCCACAGAGCAAGCTGTTTACTAGAACTATTAACTTTGTAGATTTTTTTAAAAAAAATTGTTGATGGCACTAAGTTAATTCTTGGTGAAGATGCAGTGAGATTCTAGGCCAGGGCAGCATAGCTGAAAGAGAAATTGAGTACTTTATTTTCATTTGCTAAGCTATAATTCATTTTTACAGGCAGTGAGTTCTTTGCTATTTATAATATAGGGAAAACAGGTTTGGTTTTAAGCAATAGGAATAGGCTTGCAACAAAAGTAGTATAAATGTGGATGGGAACTGCACACTATCATCTGAAGTGCATCCTAAGGTCAGACTTATCTTAGTTCTGAGGAAAAATACAAGCTGAGATGAAAAAAAGAAACTTGAATAGATGCATGGCTATTTTTCATTTCTTGGCAGAAGATACAACTGCTAGCTGATCAAATACTGGGGTCAAACCAAGAACTTCTGTCCCTAGAGAACAAATTACTTGCAGTTGGTTCCCAGGATAGTTTTGCCAGGTTTCCCACTCTCCAAACTGGCACAAAATCTTAACATTACCCTCAAACTGCTAAATTAGAAGATTCTTTCTTGTACATAGAATTATGGCAATAGTTTATATGCACACTTGGTCAAGGATCTAGGAAGAAAAAGTTAGTATCAGGCAAATAATAAATCATATCAAACCTCTGCTATTTTCCTAATGAAGACTAGGTCTTAGAATTTTCATGTGATTAACTTTTGGAAATTTAATTTATTAGCTTAAAGTGAACATAAGTAGCTTTTATGATATTTGATAAATTTGCAATTTTTTACATGCATTTTCTGGGAGAACTCAAAAATTTAAAGAAAGTCTTATTTTGATTGCTATTGGTCCCATTCTCCTTGAATTAAGAAATTATTGTCATGATACTGACATGAAGAAATTTCTGTGGTGCTTGTGCTTTTAGACTTTCAAGGAACCAAAATAAAGTTATGACTGAAGGGAAAAAGAAGCTGACCTGCTACATGCAAACTGAAGTGACAGTTTTCCTCAATATTTATGTAAAAGTGAATATATATACTGTTACCCACATGTAATGAACTGCATTATTTACAAAAACCTTTTTGCAAAATCTGTATGGAAGAGATGAAAATTGTATGAAAGGCTATGAAAATTACTCACACAGTTGTGTCACACAGTCACGTGATGTAATCTTTAAAATGGGATTTTTATAGGGAAAAACTGGTAATCACAGGAAACAGTGCTAGAAGGGACCTCAGTATTTCATTTAATTATCCCTCTGCCACAAGGCGGGATCAACTGCGCAAAGCTTATTAAGCTTGTCCTTAAAGACCTCCAAAGACAGATTCCATAATCTCCCACGCAATCTTTTCCAAAGCTTCATTGTTCTAGCCATCAGCGAGTTTCCCAGACTATAGTGGTTTTGGGCTGGGTTTTTTTGTTTGTTTGTTTTTGTTTATTTATCTTTTTTCTGGTTTTTTATATCATGACATATATAGGCAATATCAAACTTTTTTTCTTTATTTTTATATGTAGTCAAAGTAAACTCACTTCTGTATAAGTGTATTTTATCATTGTTCAGATAGGAACAATGATTCCAAAGCTGGAATAACTCTGCTTTGCTGACTAATAAGAAAGCAGAGTTTACAGAATTAACTATAAACTGAGAAAATCTAATCTAAAGTTAATGGAAGAGGCTGCTTTATTTTCTGCTTCATGTTAACGTCTAATATTTTGTCTAGCTTTGTTCTTATTAAACTTGAGAAATCTGATACCACTAAATTTTGTGAAACGAGTTCTAAGTGCAAAGGTTTTGGGGTTTTATAGATGGGCTCTGGGAAAACCACATGACAGATTTCTGCAGGAATGTTAAATCAATAAATGTTGTACAAACCAACAATGCAAGTTTTTACTCTTAGGCAGTGTATGGCTTTTAGAAGTTATGTAATTGTTAAATTTGCTAAGACAAGCAGGATATCCTAATTGTAATGCAACACGACATCAACATGACTGTCCACAGAGAATAACAATGAAACCAAGAGATTATTTAGATGTGAGACTAACATATGTATTTAGAAAGCTTTGAGTACACCCTTCCAGATCAGTGGCAAATTAGTTGAAGGATGTGAAAATTCTTTTCTCTGTACAAGTTCACTCAAATGTTTGTGTAACACCCTTGTTTCAATATCCTTGGCTTCTTTTTCCTCCACTTAGAAATTTTGTGTATTACCTTAACATATTTTTGGATTTCACTCTTTTATCTTCAGTATTAATATTTAAGTATACAATAATGGTAAGAAACTGCTTCCCAGAGGAAGTTAGAAGTAGTTTCCTTGGTGAACCATAGTGGAACAAGAGCTCAGAGAATGAAGAAAGAAGATATCACATGATACATAATGTAAACACAAGCCAAGGCTGCTCAGCTAAAAGTAAATAGCCAGCAGGTTGTCTTTAACAACAAACAGTTTTGTCAAAACAAAGCTAATACCTTTCTCAATGTGGTTCTTGCTCTTTTTGTTGGTTTTAGGAAATCATGAGTTCAGCTGTAGGAGCTTTAGATTGTCTAAACTTGCTGCAAGTGTACTGTACTGTAAAGAGCTGCATTCCAAGATTTCAGTCATGCAAAAAAAAAAAAATTCCAGTAAGTATGTCTTTCAAGGTCAGCTTGTGTTCATCAGTGAGATCAGATAGGCAGACACACTTAATATTAAAACTATATAACTAAAATACATGAGACCTGGAGACATTGAAGCCCAAATTCCAGATCTTCCAAAATCCTTGCAACTTGAATCTCGCCCAGGATGCATCTGGAGTCCTGAGATGCTTCCATTTTTTTCTGTTAGAAGTTTTCTAGAGGCTTGGTGGTCTGCTTCTGGACAAACCAGATTGGTTCAGATTGTGATGGGGGTGCACAGTTAAGCATCTAACTCACACCTGGTCTCCCTGTATTTCATAAGCAAGGTATTCTGCCCTTTACCTGCTTGCTGGATGTATCACAACCCAATAATTGACATCAACATGATATTTGTGTGGCAACTCCAGCAAGATTCTATTGTCAGCAGTTCCTCCTTTTGACATTCCCATATGTTGATTGGATCATTGACCTGAAGGCCAGTCAAGGCAACACAACCCTACTGCCAAGAGAGCTAGGAGTCAACAGGGAGGCCATCAAACTATAGATGGGATGAAAATAGAGATCTGTATCTTTTGCGTACTTCTATTAATATAAAGAGTGCTGATTAGTGATCTTAAAGTGTGACTTGTGAATCTGTGGAAACATCTTTAGCTTCCAGTAGAGATTCTATGCTGGCTCTATAGGGAATCTTGGAGATATCTGTAGACACATCGCCTCTTTAGGTATCTAATCACAAAAAGTACAGTGGTTTTCAGATAGAAGTTACTGAGTGACACCTGGTTTTCCTGGTGGAACTGCATGTGAAAACTGCAGACTTCTATTTGGGGTGCAGTTATCCTTAGAAATGTATTTAGTATTAAAACAGCAGTTTTGGGAAATAGTCATCCTTTGTATAGAATGTCGTAATACTTTGAAGATCATAGTGCTTCCCAAACACTTTCTTCTTTCTGTGAGGAATGGGCAGAGTGTGGGAGAGGAGGCAGAAGTAATCCAAGGAAGTCCTGTGGGATATTCCTGCATTTGGGGCTGTCAATGCAATCACAACTCTGACAAATGATTCAAATTCTTACTTTATCTGTACCCAGAAAGATATTTGCAACCAAATGTCATTACCTCAGGTCATCTTGCTAGTGAAGTTTCTTGTGTGTTCTTTTTTTAAACTATATCTGTTCTGTCAAGGTTAAAAAGCTGTGGGTAAATAAACACACTGTTGGTATTAAGGAAGAAAAACTAATCTAAAGCAAAACTGATTTATATGTTATAAGCTCTAAAATACTGGGAATTCTCAAGCAGAGATTAAGGCTCTGATAACACAGTTGCACTAATGTTGTATAAAAATAAAAATCTTGAAGCTAATGTAAAGAAAGTAAATTTTCTTGTTGGTTCATCAACAATCAGCATTTCATCAAATATCCTAAAAGTCAAGCTCATCCTGAATATAGTGTAGTTATAAACTCTGGAATTGCAGAACATATGAAACTGGCCCAATACATTTCTTTCTGAAAGTTCACTTTATTTAAATTTGACTTCTCTCATGAAAGATAAGGAGGAAAAGGATCACGCAAAAGTTGTTCCCAAGATTACAACTAGTTTTATCCTTCACTGACATCAGTGGGAACCCCTCTCCATAACCTCTTTGGAATTCTGATAAAGGGCTTTTTTATTTTGATATGAACAATTCAGCAAAACCTCATGACCTCAATAATGTCCTTTCGCAACAGAGGGAGAAGGCAAAGACAAATGCACTAGTCAAGAATACTTCTATTTTGATGACAACTTCAAAATATTACTTTGCATTTTTTGTCAAAGTGTCATGATAAGTATTTTTAAATGTAAGCACCTTATACTGTGGGTGGTGGTTTTATAATTAGTTCATTATCTCAATATTTTTTCTAAGAAATCGTATGTTTGCTCATATGTTTGTGTAAATGGGGGTTTTGTGTGTGTGTGTGTGTGTATATACATATATATGTAAGCCCAAGAAGAAAACCTGCATTGTTTTTATCCAATAACAAAACTTAAGGCATTTCTCAGCTCATTCACTTTCTGAACACAGAATCTCATGGTTAAAGAAGAAAAAAATACTAAAGGAAACATAGTGTTAAGTATAGATGGCTACATCTGTCTCATTCAGTTACCATGTTCAAGCAGAAAAAAAGACATCTGTGAAGAGAATATACTCTATGCACATGCAGCCTCTTCTATAATTCCTTGTGCAGAATAATTCTTAAATTGGTAAGATCACTGGTGTGGTAACACTCTCCTAGTCTAAGTGAAGCCCAATTCCGTGAAGCAGATATCTCAGAAGAGTTTCTGAAATGTGAGTCAAAGGGATAACTTCAGCCTCATTTAGAGCATGGACTTAGTATGTTCGTTGGTAAACTACAGCTAGGTAAGAAGTGTAGTAACAAATTATGAACATTGTTGGGTTATTTAACCCCTGTAGAGTTTTTTGCTATTCTTGTTCCTTATCTACTATGTATTGTCTGTGGTGTCTTTGGAAAAATCCCAGTAGGTAACACGAGATACTGGATGATGTGATAAGGAGGAGGTGAACCTAAGAATCTGTGTATATGTGCAAAAGGTCACTCTCAATTGTAGAGCTTGGGTGGCTGAGACACTTGGGCTGAATGATTACAGCTGTAATTAAGACTCCTCAGTTTTAATGTTTTGTTATTTTCATTTACCATCTTTGCATGGCCTTGTAGTAGGGTTTGAATGTCAGGTTTATCACATACTATGACATCTCTAGTGTGCACTGGTGCATACACTTATTTATTCTCAGAAGGAAAAGCGTCAAACAGGGTTGGGACATCCATATCCTGCTGCTTGGAAGGAGGAAACTGGAAGAGTGTAAGTGAAGTGTGCTCTGCTATTACATTGTGTTAAATAAAATCACCATGCTCCAGGAAATTCTTACCTCTGGAATTCCTGCATCATTGAGACAATGTTGGAAAGTATTCCCTGCAATGAATTCTTTGGTTTTGAAAAAATGCCCTATGAAAAGCAGCTGGGTGTTTGCAAGGAGAGCTGCATGAGCAGGGTTGGCAGTGCCAATGTGCCAATGTGGACATGGGATCCAACCCCAACACTGACAACATACTTCCCTGCACTTGCTGGATTTCCTGCACACAAGAAGGATTGGGTGTAGGATGGGTGGTGGTGCTTGCGAGTACAGGATCTCTGTCACTCCTTGATGCCATGTTGCTCCCCATAGGCCTCTTCTTCCCAGCTGGGATCTCTGTGTTCATGGCAGACCCGGGTAGAGTACAGGATCACCTGGGCAACCTGTGCCAGGACTATGTCACACAGACATCAAAAAGTGTTTCCTTAGGTTCAGGATGAACCTCTGTTCTCTAGATCCTTTTCAGTATCTTCATTTTTCTGGATAGCCCAGACTGTACACAGTACTAACGATGTGGCATCATCAGTGCTGAGAAGGGCAAGTATCACAGTCCTCAGACTCTTGGCAACACCCCGCCTCATGGAGTCCAGGCTACCACTAGCACCAAGGGCAGATTGCTGGTTCATGTTCACCTCTGCCTCCACCTAGACTCCCAGGTTTGCTTCTGCAAAGTTGCTTCCCAGAACATCAGCCCCTATTCTCTCTCTGCATTGAATACTAATGCAAGGCTTTGCACTTCCCAGTTTGATGTAGAACCATGAAAATTTGGTTCATAGCTGGTTTCAAGCTGCTCCACGCTTGTTTCATGCAAGTCTGGAGAAGGAGCATACTCTTCCTAGTGCTTCCTCAGCTGAACACTTCTTGTAGCTTTTAGTAAACAGGCATTGAGTTTCCATGTGTACAAATGTGAAGACTAGTAGGTTGTTTCTTTAAATTAGCTGGAGATAAGGGGGAGGGGGACTGTTTGTTTGTTTGTTTGTTTTTCTAGAGAAGAATAAAGTAATAAAGTGAAATTTTAAGCAGTGTTTTAAAAAAACCCAGGGAACAGACGAAGCAAAGAAGTGCTGTGGTCATTGTCCTCTCTCCTCACAGAAGACCATCTATGTGACAAACACATAAATCTGTTCCTTTGTTTCTCTAGAAGAGGAAGTAGTTTGTTGTCATGTCAAACTAGCAAAAGACATCTGGAGCAATAGTGCTGCACAACATGATAGCCAGGGATAGAGTAATTGGTTATTTCCTGGAAGATGTGTTTATACATTTTATATACAAAGAGAGGGTTTATTAAGTTTTGTGTAACTGCTAAGTATTTTAAAATTATGGTGGCTGAATTCCCTTGCCATATTTTTTCGATAATGAAGCATCAGGAATAAATTTGTTAGGAAGAAGGGTAACACAACCATCAATTTAAGTTTTTCCTTATTTCTACACATAAGAGCCACTCTGTCTTGGTGATTTACCTATACTGAGACAATTTTGTTACCAGTTTGCTTATTTTAAATTATTAATTGCCATTACTGAAGTGTGAAATTGTGCCAGTCACGTATTTCCAAGTACCCCCAGCCTACTACTCTCCCTAAAGGGAGTTACTTTTACAGATGATGGGTTGAAAGAAAGAAATGCAAACAAAACTAAAATTTACCTAATATAGCAGATGTGAGACCACACGAATTGTTTCTAAACAGTGTGTGCTCTGTCAGACAATATAGCTTCTTACCCTTATAAGCAAGAGCTACTCAGCTCTGCTGATCTCTCACCAAAGACTTCCCTGCCAGTTCAAAAACAATGTCTTCCTGATCAGAACATCTTCCCACTTAACATACCATTTTGATTTGCTCTGCTTATGCTCAGTTATCCAGAAAGCTAAGTTATTTCCACCTCCTCCTTTGAAATTTAAAACATCATAGCTTTGGCTGCCTAATCACTTTATTCTCTATAACCTTTCATCAAAATATTGAATATTTTAGGTAGCATTTAGGTTAAAATTAATTTTGAAGTGTAATGTCATATTCACTGCTGCAACAGTCCTGTCTTATTGAAGCCAGCTGTAAGGAAGATAGCCTGGAGACTTCCATGGCAGTTAGTCATGTTAACTAACTGTAGATGAAGACTTCTAACCGCAAATATAAACATATCCAGCAGAGGATAACTATGCTTCATCTGCAGCTAGATATAAAAACTTAAGGAGAAGCTGCAGAAGAAAACATAAAATGCCTCTGAAATGTTGGCAACAGACAACCTGTAAGGAACGATGAAATTACAGTGAATAAGAAAATTTTGTTAGCTATATAATATGTCATCATACATTTGAGCTGAAAAAAATATTTGCTGAAATTAAGTGAAGTTTATTGTTCTATTCAGCCTGTGTAGGTGGAGAAAAAAATTACTTGTTTTCACAATAAAATATTTCAGATTTACTTTGTGATAATTTTGACAGATTTTTTAAAATTCAGTACCATAATGCAGAAATTCGAAAATTTTAAGATTTCTTTTCAGTGGCAGCTTGAAATTTCTAAATCAAAACATTTTATTTTTAGTTTATTTTTAGATTTCTAGGTTTTGTTACTAAGAAGGTGCAGTTATATGTGTAGATTTCAGATATACATGAAATAATATTTCTATCAATATAATCCTACTAAAAAGCCTTATTAGCAATATTTTAAAGGCATCTTGAACATATTTGCTGCAGTTTCTCTTTATTGTGAGATAATGTGTTTTGAAACAATATCACAGGAAATGTTACGCAATGTTGCATGAATTTCATAGACTATTATTTGCTCCTTCATTTTATTGAGCCATCTTTCCATAATGTACATAAAAGTTCTGACATTTCTTGGATTTTTAGTTGTTGTATTCATAGCATGTATATTTGTCTTACCCTGGCCCAGCCAAGCTAACTGTTTTTTTGTGAGCCTTATGTTCTGTAAGAAAAACAAAGATGGCATTGACTTCTTGAGCTGTGGTTTAGAAGCGTGATTTCTGTCAATTCCCAACAAGTAAACAAAAAAACCTGTTTTTATGGAACAGATATACTTTACAGATGGTATTTAAGTTTTATTTATTCTGCCTGTCACTTCACAGAAAATTACATGTTTTCAATACGATTTGAGAATACGTGGTTCCAAAATATTTATTTTTAACATATTGCAGTCTGTGAATTTCTAATATACAAAGGAAGATGTTTCTTCCACAAATGGCCCTTCGGAGTTAAGCCTAAGGTTCATCCAGGGTTCAGATGCTCCATTATCACCAGGCAGGAAATGAACAAGTTAGATTTTAGACCAATATTGCTCTGCAAATAGCAGGAGAAATTGCTGACTAACATCTGATCTCTGATTCATCACTTATAATTAACATTGTTGTTATTCCAGACAGCTAGGAGCACTGTAAACACCAGTAGCAAACATTCATTTATATGCTAGATAGCCAAGACTATGTATTGAGGCATGGTTAGAACTAGGTAAAGTGAAAAGATTGGGCGGATAAGAGACAAGAGGGGGAGAACAGGACACGCGACTAGAAAGCAGATTACAGAAAGCCAGGAACAGCTGTGCCATTACAATGTTATGCGTTTTTTAAATTAACATACAACAGTTCTTTGATATCTGATCAAGATTGAAGCATCTTTGTGTCTCAGCACGAATATTCCCAAGTTTTCTGTTTCGAACTTAACGCTTTCAATAGCATCTGTGTAGGTACTCTGCTTACCAGGAAGATTTAGTTACTGAATCAGCATCTTCACATTTTTGGCTGGGTTCTAGACAAGATGGCTTTATAGATTCTGTTCCTAGAATGGTTAGATGGCAGGCAGAAGCATAAATCATTAAAGCCCATATCTTCTCCTCCATTAATTTCAAGACTTAATTTGCCTTGGAGTCAGGAAATACTGACACTGTCACCCTTGCTATCTAGATTATGGCAAGTCTTGGAAGAGTGGAAACAGTTTTCCTGGGCGTGTGATTCAGTTAGCTGAAGGTAAAACATCCTACTGGCACTTAAGATACACTATTATTTTGTAGAGATTCATCTCAATTATTCTGCTCTCCCAAGAATGCAACTACAGATCTTACTCAAAAGCAAGCTGCTGTATTCAAGTATTTTGAAAGTTATTTGTACTAGTACTCCAATGCATAAGTAATATATGTAGTTCTCACAGTTTAAATATTTGATACCTAGTACACCCTTTTCCTAAATGTCTGTGTAATATGTGGCCATACATATGCCTCTGTGTTTAGTTCTGGCAGAATTGCAACCACTTAAACATGTATCTCCAAAATCATGTCTCTTGCCCACAATAAGGCTTCTTCCTTGTTGCTGTCACAGAGCGTTTCAACTAATTTGTTTGCTTCTCCAGGAATTTCTTGCATGGTTTTCCTTGCCCTTGCTCTTTACTGGGACTAAGCAGGGGAGTAGTCCCTAAAAGTTCTGGAAGAGAAAGTGACTTTGGAGAAGAAGACATAGCATGGCTGGGCAGCCCCTCATAACCTTAGGAAGAGGTTGATGCAGGCCAGATGTCTTTTACACGGCAGCTTAAGGAGAAAAGAAGGCAGGAAATTTATGTTCTATGCTTAGTAACTACAAGATGATGACATACGTTGTTTATTCATTGAAGAAAACACAGCTGATCAAATGGTCTTATTAATAAGCTATTAAAGGAGATTAGAGGGATAAACAAACAAATGTGGTATGTGTACTCTCTCAAAATTCCTGTGATCAAAGTTATAAGTAAATGAGGGGAAAAAAACTGTCTACCATTATCGCAGAGTCATGGAATCATTAATGTTGGAAAAGACCTCTAAGATCATCAAGTCCAACTATTAAGAGCAGCTATTAATACCTGGTGAGAGTTTGAAACAAGAGGAGACTATCTACATGTAGCCCTTGCACTCGGGGAGGATCTTACCAACATGTATAAATGTATGAAGGGAGAGCGTAAGGGCAACACAGACAGGATCCTTCCAGCGGTGCCAACAGGATAATAGACAACATTCAGAAGCCATTTGGGCATGGTCCTGGGCAACCTGCTCTGGGTGGCCCTGCTTGAACAGGTAGGTTGGACAAGACGACCTCCAGTTGTCCCTTCCAACTTCAACCATTCTATGCTTCTCTGTAAAGCAACAGGCATTCATTCTCCCTGTTAGCAATAACAGCAATGGTGAATGAAAGGAAGCACAGCCCCTGCTTTTTTGATTTTAAGTATGTCTGGAGGTTTCAGTGTCTCTGCAGAGGTCACACAACAGGGCAGTGGCAGGGGAGGGTTTCCTGATGTGCCATTATTATGCCAGAATCCTGAAGAGGACATTGAAACTCAAAGTACAAAACAACTTCTTCCTAGTGTTTCTGTCAGGGCTACAGCACTGCAGGTCATGGAAGACATACCCTCCTCTGTAAGAGTGGGACAGAGAAACTGAAATAACTGTCATTTTGCTGGAGAGACACCAACCATCAGAAGAGATAATGATGAGTGACATGGTATAGGTCTTACCCAGGAAGGTCTCCTGTCTGAGACAGCCTGGCAGACCTGTTTTCTTGGGAATATTGGTTTAGCACAGTCTGACTCCAGTTATGAGCCTAAATTGTTGTTGAGAATTTCAGAAAAATGCCTGTCCTGCTACCATAAGAGAGTTCATTTTGTGACAGCTATAATTATGAAACACACAGGAATTAAAAATATCAACAGTGTTATTTCTGTTTTACCTGAGGTAGTGGGAAGAATACAGTCCCTTTAGGTCAGCTGTTGCAGTGTGAGAAAACTCTCCACTCTCTCAAGATCTGACAAACATGTTTCTGGTTCATTCTGGCTCCCTTGTGTCTTCCCCCAGCTGCTATGTCCTTTTTGGTCTTCTCTCTTCTAGGAGAAAGTTGGATTATTTCATTATGACTGATTGCCCTCACCCTACCTGCAGTGCAGCAAGTTGCCCAGAATTTGTCCTCTTTAAATTTTCTGCTACCATGGGACTGCACATTTGTCCTGGCAATTTCTTGTTTATATCTGTGGAGGAGGAGGAGGAGATGCCTCTATGCTGCTTAAAGGGCTTTGCTTCAAATGTTTGTATTCCTGCAGCTGTCTGCTCATGTGGCTGAAATGCTGCAGAAAAGCTGTTCTTGTCTTTGAGAGGTCTGCGATGGCAAAAAAGAGGCTTGTTTTCAGTAGCTGCTCTGACTGGATTCAGGTGGACACTGAGGCATATGTGCAGAGGAGCTCGGAATTGGTACATCCAAATATGAGTGGGTGTGTTTTGTAACTAACCACCATATCATGCTAAAACAAGTCAGAAAGGCAAATGGAGGAGTATGTGATAGGTTCTAAGAGCAAAAAGACATTAAGACATCTACTCATAATTTGACAGCTATCTCATTATTGGTTTAATAATAACAACAGAAAGCCGTATCCACAGTGACAGGAAAGGATCTAGAAATAGCAGAAAATGTTTCACAGTACCCAGCACGGATGGAAACATTAGGAAGCCAAAAGCAGAACTCTTGCACATACTGAGCAATAGAAATTAGCTTTCAGCATCCCTGAAATGGGGAAGTTTAGCTGCAAAGGGAAAAGGTTTATCAAATTATGTGAGTGGAAGAACATTCAGTGCCATAGAACCCAAGATAGCGTGAAATAGTTGGCATATGAGTTCAAAGAATTGACAAAAACTCTCAGCAATATGTCCTACATGATTGAATGATCCTTCTCAAAAGTTTAGCAGATTTTTTGTAAAGTCACTTCATGGAATTTTTCTAACAAGTTCCATTTGCAGAGTTTGGCGACAATTTTACTGACCCAGAAGTCTCCAATTTTTTTAAAGATTATTGCACTCAAGAATCAACATCTTAAAAAAAGCAGTTTGATCCTAAGAATAAAGTTCCACTATATGAGATGAGAAGACATTTGGGGGCTTAGGCAAGGAAAACTTGGTCCTTACTGGAAGTTTGCTCTGATGTAACTGAAATTCTTGAGATAACATCAAAAGACAGGGGGAACTAGAGAAAATGAATCCACGTGATTTTACAGATTTCAGTTACAGAATGACCACATAGATGTTATCCAAGCTAAAAAACAATATAAAATTCTAGAAAATCACCCTGACTCTCAGAACAAGCATTAAACACTGCAAAGCAGGTGCTGAGTTGGAACTTCTGCATCAAGTACCAGAAAGCCAAGCTCTCTAAAGAATGCATGTATTAGTTGTATTATTCAGAGAGTTACTGGGTAAATAATAGAAAAAAGTAGTGCAAAAAGGCCAAGACCAGAGCCTAAGCTGTTCTTTGTATCACAAACCACATATAGAAAAGTAACCAGAAAATAACCAACAAGAATGCTCTGCAGCTGTGTTTAGATAACAGATGTCCTTGGTTTTGCCACGACTTTGTTACCCCTCACAATCCCAGCTCCTCCCTGATATCATTAATGACTGAGTTCAGACTTGTCTTGCTTTTCCTGGACTATTTTCAAGAAGTAATTTTGTTTTATATTATTCCTTCATGACCTATTTCTTCTGCATTGTAAACTCTTCTGTATGTTTAATTAAATGTGCTTAGAGCTAATAATTTTTTTTTTAAAAAATGTGGACATGATGAGTCTGTGGTTTTCCTAGGCTGTTGCTGATTTATTAAAAAAACCCAAGACAATGGGGTTTTCCGGGAGTATCTAGGGGTTTTAGAAGGTTACAAAAATGAGTCATCACAGGTACCTGAAGTCCAAATATACCTGACTTTAAAAAAGCATTTCTGAAAGTCCACGCCTCAAATTATGTTTTAATGAACTAATTAAAAAATAAAACCAAACAAAAATCCACATCATCTTAACCACTTTCCCCAAAGAAGCAAGAATAAACACCACCAAAGTGCTTACTTTGTATATTTTGGAAGTGACATGAAGTTTATGGTTCAGAAAGATGTTGATGTCCATGTATCGGTAACTAGGACAATGCAGGCAATCTTCTCAGTGGGCTGCTAGATTATGTTTTTCCTTCATGACTGCAAGTGAAGCATGTGATTAGAAGTTAGATGGGGATGGGACAAGCAACACGGAAGAGAAAGCTGGTGGTTCTACTATCTGTGGTACTTTACCTTTTCATAGAATTATAGAATAGTTTGGGTTGGAAAGGACCTTAAAGATCATATAGTTCCAACTCCCTGCCATGGCCAGGGACACATCCCACTAGATCATGCTTCCCAAAGCCCCACCCAACCTGGCCTTGAACACCTCCAGAGGATGGGGCATCCACAACTTCTCTGGACAACCTGTTCTAGTGCCTTAGCACACTAATGGTGAAGAAGTTCTTCTTTATGTCTGGTCTAAATCTGCCTCTTTCCAGTTTATACCCATTGCCCCTAGTCCTATCACTACAAGCCTTTTAAACAGCCCTCTCCAGCTTTCTTGTAGGCCCCTTTTGGATACTGGAAGGTTGCTATAAGGTCTCCTTGGAGCCTTCTCTTTTCTAGGCTGAACAGCTCAGCTCTCTCAGATGGTTCTCATATAGGAGGTGCTCCAGTCCTTCTCAAAATTACAGCTAGAAACTCATATTGTATTTAGGTCTCAGGAGATGTTGCTTTCTTCCAGGTACCTCTCAACAGACAGTGTTGATTCCAACCTTGTCTTGTGGCACTCAGAAGCTTGTGTACTATGGTGAGTAGTTTTCCCCTTGTTGCTTGTGCTTGGACTGAATAAACTTACTTGTGGTTTAGGTCTCTGGATATTCTTCTCAGTTTCAGGTGGACAACAGAGCCCTAAACAAAGACTTGCAGTTACAGAATGTATGTGTTATTGTAGGTGTGGCAAGTAAACAAAGTTTATGCAGCTACTCCCAGCTACAAAGGTCACTTAAGGAAAATATATAAAGTTTAAAATTTACACTTGCATAACAGTTACAAAACCCAAATTAACTCAGCAAAGAAAGAGGATTTCACCAATGTCAGCACAAAGCAGACTTCATCCACTGGCTGTCATATTCAACTAAGCCTAGACAATGTGTTGTTTTCAACTGCTTTTTCCTTTGGGCTCCCCTCCAGACTCCTTGGGACTGACATCAAAGTGGGAACCATGAATGTCAGTGTTCTCTGGGAAGGAATATGAAGTAGCATGTCCAAACAGGTCCACTGCCAGCTGCTGCACTCCCACTGGAAGGTATTTCCTCACCTTTGTGACTGAGGAACCCTGTGCTTTTCTGGGTTCTGCAAAAGTGTTTCTAAGGTGTGAGAAGGATTATTAAGCTGAAGCTAACAGGTGTCTCTCCTGGTCTACATTTGAGTAACCAACTGTGCAAACCAGTGATTTTTCCAATTAATGACTTCCTTTAAAGCTACTGTCTGTGTTCAAATCTCCATTAGCCCATTGGGGATATTATATCCACCATTTCTGCTGTAATACTGGAAACCTGATAAATACCATAGTTTGTGTAGATATGTCAAATGTGTCACCATAGAACAGAAGCTCTTTTCTAAGCCAGAGCCATATTATTAAAGCAGCTTTGACTTCACTATTTGAACTGTAGCATGAGGTACTGTAGTAGAGGTGACTCCTGAGAAACTGCATCATGTGGACTTGGATTCTACTAAAATGTCATATGGGATTTTAGTTCAATATATGCCTGAGGTAGGGAAATAAGATATGCCAACAAATTTCCTTCAAGCCTGAAAAAGCTCTGTGGATAATGTTCTTCATACTCATACACTAAGGACTCTGTTCCTTGTGTATTGTCAATAAGTGTAAGAGTGATGGCCAAATTCAGATGTGTGAAGTAGAATAAGTTTCAAGACATTTTCTGGGGAAACAAAGTTAATGCAGCTTATACTTATGCATATCTGATCCATGATTCACAGTGTGACCTGTCACAACTCTCAGAATATAGTCTGGGATTGATGTAATAAATAAATAGTGCAGTGTAGGACAGATGATGTTACCAAAGTGCTCTGGAGTTCAAAAGGAGATCTGTGTATGCGTGTAGAGTGCTGATACTTTTTTTGCTGTATTTTTCTTGGATTTGTAAGTCTTAATGTTTCTTACTGTTTACTGGATATAGTTTGTATGTGAAGCAATATTTGTTCATGTCTGTCTTAAGTAGAAAGGAAAATGGAACGGTAAAACACCATTTAATTCTCTGTTGCACAGTGGAGATCATAATCTCTCAACAGACACTGTGTCAAATGCATGCCAAGGAGGCATATTTCAGAAAGAATAAGAAATATTAAGAAAGCATATTCACGTCTTTGAAATAAGTAATAAGTTAACTACTGAACTGGAGCAATATAGACAAGGAAATATGCATATCATAAGACAGAAGCAATGAGAACTAAATTCCCTTTTATTATTCACAGATTTGTGAAGTATTAGAAGTGGATTTTTTGCACCATCTTTATTACTAAGTAAAAACAATAGTAAATAAATAGTGTAATCACATGAACCTGAACGTTTGCCACATTGTTGCATGTGCATCATCAACAGATAAAATGCAAGCACAGACGAAATAAAGTACTTTACATTAACAGTAACTTATGCAATATTTTACACTGTATTATTTCAATAAATATAATACTTGGCTTCCTGATGCTTTTATCAATTTAGACAATCATTGTCAGATAATAACTAAGAAATGACCTGAGGATTTGGTTTGTAGTAATGGGAATTTACTCTGTTTCTGTCATGACAGAAGTACTTCAATCTATTATAATAGCAAAAAGAGGTCAAGTACAGAAATACTATCATTCCAGTCAAGCTAAAGGTTTGACTAAGAGAAAAATTTTCATTGAGTCAGAAATACTCACAAAGTAAAAGAAATGTTTGCTAAATTTGTCATCTATTCATGATATGAGATTAAAATATTGAATAGTGTGTGAATGATAAGGATGAATCAGAGAAATAAGAAGAATTACTAATACGTTAAATTGAAGAAAGTCTGAGTGGCCTGGCACAGCTGACATACTTTCCCATACTCAGTTTCAATAGTACAAATAAATGAAGGAAAAATACTGAGTTTAGTCTTCCTGTCACACACATTGATATAAAACTTTGTTAACCCTAAGCAGAAGGAATTGAAAAAATAAAGAAACTCCATATAACTATTGTTAGAAGTGAGACTGTAAAAAACTTTTTTGTAAATACTTATTGTACTTTCTGGCATCTGCTCAGAAATGTACATAGACCTCATTGAGGTGGCCAAGGCAGCAAATATTTTATTTTATTTTCTATAGAAAAGTCGCAGGCTGCTTAGGGCTTTGCTCAGTTCTCATTTTAGGTTATTTTGGGGTTGATACTGAACCCATCACTTTCTAGCCTCCACCATAGAATCATAGAATCACAGAAACACCAAGATGGAATAGGCCTCTTGGATCACTGAGTCCAACCATTCCTATCTGCCACTAAACCATGTACCTGAGCACCTTGTCTACCCATCTTTTAAACACCTCCAGTGATGGTGACTCAACCACTTCCCTGGGCAGCATTTGCCACTACTCGATGATCCTTTTTGTAAAAAAATTTTCCTAATCTCCAGGCTGCACCTCCCCTGGTAGAGCTTGAGGCCATTCCCTCTTGTCCTGTCACCTGACACTTGGGAGAAGAAGCCAGCTCCCTCCTCTCTACAACCTCCATTCAGGTAGTTGTAGAGAGCAATAAGATCTCCCCTTCAGCTTTCCAGGCTAAACAATTCCCATTCACTCAGGCACTCCTCATAAGACTTGTTCTCCAGCCCCTTCACCAGCTTCGTTGCTCTTCTCTGGACTCCCTCCAGAGCCTCAACATCTTTCTTGTGGTGAGGGGCCCACAACTGAACACAGGGTTCAAGAAGCGCTTTCTCACCAGTGCCGAGTACAGAGGGAGAATAACCTCCCTGGACCTGGCCATGCTATTTCTGATCCAAGCCAAGATGCCATTGGCCTTCTTGGCCACCTGGGCCACTGCTGTTCAGTCCCTGTCAATCAACACTCCCAGGTCCTTCTCCTCCATGCAGCTTTCTAGACAGACTTCTAGTCTGTAGCTCTGCATAGGGTTGTTGTGTCCCAAGTGCAGGACCCAGCATTTGGCGTCATTGAACCTCATGCCATTGGTCTCAATCCAGTGGTCCAGCCTGTTCAGATCCCTTTGCAGAGCCTCCCGACCCTCCAGCTGATCAACACTTCCACACAGCTTAGTATCATCTGCAGACCTCCTAAGGGTGCACTCAATGCCTTCATCCAGGTCATTGATAAAGACATTGAACAGGGCTGGACTTAGCACTGAGCCCTGGGGAACCCCACTTGTGACTGGCCTCCTGCTGGATTTAACACCATTACCACCACTCTCTGGGTTAGGATGACAAAACAACAGAAAATGGAAAAAACAGATGTGTGACTACATTTGCTTTTTATGGTGATGGCATTGTGCCTGAAAGAATGCACATATTTCTTTACAAAACAGGGCTTAATGTCAATGTGTTCAATTAAACCAAAGGCACTTAAGGAAAGATTTTCAATAACAGCCTTATTTGAATTTTCCTTAATACATAAAATCATACCCATAAAAGTGACTTTTTTTAAACAATGACACACGGCCTTGCTCTATGAGCATAGATGCTGGATGCTTGATATAACATACATAAGAAAGATGAAAGGAATGAAAATATTGTACCAGCATGTTCATTTTAAAACCTGACTGACAATCATGCATTTCCAATGATCCTTCTCAGCCAAAGAGGTGTATTCGATACAAAGTAAACAACATGCGGATTCCCCCACTCTGATCAGTTTATCTTGGAAAAAATAAAGTCTAAAATTATCCTGAAACACCTCAATATCTTTCAGCTGCAAGACAGATTTTGCTGTTAATGATCTAAGCTGCATATTCATTGTCTCTGGGAACAGGAATGAGATTGTACTGTATGGCAAATATTTAAACAGAACTGCATTTGAAAACCTGCTATATAATCATGAGATTAAAACATCCTGTGCTCTCCCTAATCTGTATTTGGCACTCCTGGGGAGGGTAAGCGTACCTTTGGCATATCTTTTAAACCTCTGATTTACAATCACAGGCTGGGAATGAATCCAATTTCCAGTTCCAATTAGATTCACTTAAATATTACTCAAACCTAGCCTCAGTGACAAAGCGCCAGGTTTGTTCCAGTATTCAGAAATAGCAGTCATGGTGGAAAGGCTTGTCATTCCCCTGGACTCACCACAGTGAGTCCCTTTCTTCATTGACCATGCTCCAGTGGCGACTCCCCTTTGCAGTCAGTCAAAAGCTGTCCCTCACAGGCAATTCCTTTTACGCAAGAGCTGGAATGGGCTCTATTTAATTTCTGCGTTCACTATTGGGAACAGAATTCTTGTTCACTGAGAAAACAGAAGAAAAAGTGAATCACAATTGTACAGACAGACAGTGATTTAGTTGGTCCGCAGAGAGGGTCCATGACATCTGTTATACAGAGTATTTCGCTAGGAATGTGGAATGGCTTGAAAATCATCTGCCTGTATTGTAAGGATATTCAGAACATTAGCTAAAAATGAAGCATGCACTCACCTCTACAGACAGCACAAAATAACAGAAAGAAAAAAGGAATTCCCATTGTGTTTATGTAATGATGCCATTGCTAAATTTTAATCATGGTGGCTGAAAGGCAACTATTTTACTTCTAATCAAAGGAAGAGGAAGAACCATCACATCATATAGATCCTCACCGTCCAATGTCATGATATTATCTTTTACCAATTATCTATTAACAAATTACATATGTACCTTAATAAAATAGTATATCTGGATTTATACCTAATCTTAAATGTGGATATTTCAATATGTGGTAATGTTTTTCCTTCCATACAGAGTAGTTTACCATTCAGTTCTGTATTTCCACACTTGTTTTATTCCATCTAACCAGAACTCCTCCAGGAATTCCTGCTGTCAGGCAGAATTCCTAGCATACAGTAAAAAAGTTAAGGACATGATAAAGAACACTACCCAGAAACTGGTCACCCTGGACTGAGTCTGGAACAGACCTGGACCATGGCTATTAAATTTAGAACACGAAATTTCAACTGTGTCCATTTGTCTGGTTATGCATGCTCTGCAATGCAAACAACTAACATTCTGATGTTAGCTGGTCCTAATTCTTTACAACATTGTATTTGACTGCTGTTAGCCAATGCTTTAAAAAATAAGAGGTCTCTAGTGGAAACTGCTGTGACTTCCTAAGCAACAGAATCCATTGCACATGAAGTTTTACCTGCTCTTCCAGGGCTATTCCTATTAATAAAGCGTTTTAGTACATAGACATGCATTTCTGTTTGGAGTTTGTTTTCTCTTCTCTAGTAACTGCAGCTTGTCCTCTGGCTAGCTTGTGCATAAGAGACTACCAACCTCACTGGCACTCTGCACAGTTTTCAAAATATTATGAGCTTCTTTTTTTGTTTATTAGCCTTATTCTGACAAATGAGTAACTTAAAATAATAATAGAAATTAAGCTATTTTATCTCTCAGCTCTTGAAAAACAAATTGAGTGCTTATATAACAACATATCCAGAAAGGAACTTTGCTGTGTCTTTTGAATTTGTTTTTTAATGACAGAAAAGACAGTACATTATGTAAGAACTAGACATGCTTGTCTGCAACATCATAAAAAATTTTGGATGGAAAGAGTGATGGAAATTTCCCTGCTGTTAACTGCTTAACAATTCAGGAAGAATTTGACCCTTGCTTGCATATGGGATATTTCCTCTGCTTGCTTTCCCCACTGAAACAGCACTGAAGACCTATACACAACTCAGCAGAGATGTATGAGATTTGCTCTGATGAGGGATGAAGATGAATGACTCAGCTGCAAGATTGTTTTAACATGAGTTTAGTGTTGCTCCTGAATGGTCACTTTCTTGCCTTATCACAACCTCAGAGCTTGCTCACAGCAATACTGTGCACTGTCACTGTTTAAACCTGACTAATGCCATCTGCAGTTCTCAGTGACATAAAGATCACCTTTATGATCTTTGTAGAAGTTTTAATTTAACATGTAGAACTTCACATTTTAAAAGGACATCCTTGCACTGGTGCAATGCTGGATCTTGCCTCACAAGAAATAAAAACCCCAGTGTAGAGACTAAACAAGGAAAAATGATGTTTCCTCTTCCTGCCTTTCTGTGGACTATTTCAATGTGCTCTTGAATCTTCACAGCCAGCAGATTTCTACTTTTGATGTAGCTTGTCACTTTTTGTCCACTCTTTCAATGCCTTCATTTTAGAGGAAATATAATCAAACTTAGGGTTATGGTACAGGGTCAGGTGATTTCAGTTTGAAGGGCATGACCTCTTTGCATTTCTTTTTTCTTTTTTNAATTATCAATACTGTAAAATGTTATGAGGAATCATGCAAAATACATATAGCTCCATCTCTATCTAGACACAAGATATAGTCCTATGTGGTCTTCTAATAGTGATGATGTTTCAGTTGAAGCAATGGTTTTTTGCACTTACTTCATTCTGCAATGACTCTACAAGTAAAAGCGTAAATAAACCAGGGTGAACATTAACGTTCATTTAGTTTATCATGTGGCACCGAGGAAGCTTAAAGATGTATGGGAAACTGAGGAACCACATTTCTTTACATAAGTTTGTAATAAAACTTTCATGGCATTTTTCCTCCAGCAATAGATTTTATGATCTTACTGCAAGTTATGACCTGCCCAGGTAAGAAATTCTGAAAAACATTCCACATCCTGGCTTGAAATCTTGTTAGGGAGAAATATGGGGGAGATGTTAGTAGCTGACAGCCTTGCAAATGATATTTAGCAGAAGGTCAGATTTTTTTTGACAGAGTAAGTTGTATTATAGGCAGTATTCTGGGAAAGTTTATTCTAAGGTAGTAGATATATAATTACTAAATATGGCACATGGTGATGATGTCGATGGGTGTTCATTTATCTTCTTGAGAATTTATGTTGAAATCTCATCCAAGTCCAGTCTTTTCTGCCAATCAGGTCCTTTGAACAGATGGAAGCAGTAAGCATGTGCATGGGTAGGTAAAGGAAGCAGGAGAGATGGTGCACATCTGCTCTGTAACATTTTATCACATCTTAATTTTAATCTGTTGAGCTTCAGCTATCAGTCTGGCTGTGCCAGATATTCCCGTATTATATCAGTCCTACACCCAGAATAACCTCTTTTTTGCCAATAGTGTGGTATCAAAGCAAATCTAGTTTAAGAGACAAGCTTTATTCTCCCTGTGAGAATGGACTTGAATGCAGTTCTTGAAAAGGAAGTAAAACTCAGTTTGCCCTGCAGACACAACAAAATTACTGTTTGTTTCATTTGAAAAGGAGGATGCAGAACACCCATCACTCGGGGACTGAGGATCTTGAGTGTCTGGAAGACAAAGGGCTGGAAGCACTGCCCATTGGCTCTTTGGTTGACTTGCAGGCAGGCAGGATAGTAGCCAACCCAACACAGGTGACAGATCTGACATCCTGCATGCACCACTAGCTCCAGTGATACTCTGAATTTCCATGTTTCCAAAGAGATATCACACATTTGGAAATATATTCCCAACACTACCTTTATACTAGTCCAGAATTTAGACTGTAAAAAAATCAGTTTCCATTTTGCTTGTGGCTGAACAAGGATTAAGATGCAGATTTGGATTAAAATGCTTGTTTGCTAATAATTACATTAAACTGATCTGGGCAAATGCTTTGTAGTGATACTTGCAATAGACGCTATTAGGAGCATAACTTTTTTTCCCAGGCTTAACCTAAATTTGCTGTTGCTGTATGTTCTGTTTTCATGTTGTGCGTTACTGCAATATTAAAAAGTGTTCTCATGAAACTAATCCAAAATGATCTGCCAACAGCAAGACAGGTGATACACACAGAGCTCTCAAAACATCAAAGAAATAGAGGTACTTTCGAAATAGATTAAATAATTCAAAGCATATTGTTTAAAATGAAGAGAACTGGAGGGGAGAGAGTAGAAAAAAACAACTCAAAATGCCAAGTGCATTTCCTGATGGAAGGGAACTGATATGAAACTAAATAAAGGCTTGTTCTATTAACAACCAGTCTGAACACCTACACAAACATATCTAATCTAGCAGGAAGGATATGTATTACTATTTGTATCACAGAAGCATGATCTGCAGTGATGAGCGTGATAGGAAAAGACATTCTAAACTTGACATACTTTGTATGCAGCACTCAATTAAACACAACTAAACAGCCAAATCACACTTACTAGTGTGAAGACTTGTCAGAGCTGAGTCTCATTGTACAGGGGAAGATGATCCAGATCATAATATAGAATTGTTATCACATTGAAAGGTATTGTTTTCTTGAGGTGAAGAATTTTTTCATGTACTGAAAATCTTAGAGTTACTGAAAACTGATGGGACAAATCCCATGACTGGAATTTGGCTATTGATGGCCACAGGCTGTTCAGAAGGGACAGACTGTGAAGGAGGGGTGGAGACATTGTCCTTTTTATCAGAAAATGAAAAGAGTAGGAAGAGCTGTCTTGGAACAACAGCCACAAACAGATTGAAAGCTTGTGGGTGAGAATAAAAGGCCAAAGCAGCAAAAGGAACCTTGAAGTTAGTATATACTACAGGCCACCTGATCAAGGGAAGCCTTCTGATTAAATCTTCTTCCTCAGCTACAGGAAGCTTAACACTTGCAAGCTCTTGTCCTGCTGAGGGACTTCAATCACTGACATATGCTGGAAAAGTAGCATGGAAAACTGTAGGCAATCCGTGAGACTCCTAAAGGGCATGAAAGATAATTTCTTAACCCAGCTAATAGACAACCCTACCCGAGGGGATGAAAGACTGGACCCAATGGTCACCAATGCAATTGAGCTCATTAGTGGTGTCAAGATTGGAGGCAGCCTGGACTACAGTGATCACACATTGGTGAAGTTCAGGTCCTGAGGGATATGGGACAGGTGAGTACAGTCAGGAAAGAAAAATTCCAGCTCTTCAAGGAGTAAACCAATAAGATCCCCTGGGATATGGTCCTCAGGGATGAGGGAACAGAACATTGCTGGCCAATATTTAAGGATGCTTTCCATAATGTGCAAGGGCACTTAAGTCCCCAGATGTAGGAAATCAGGCAGGAAAAGAGGGAAACCAGTAAGACTGATTCAAAACCTGCTGGTCAAACTGAAGAGGCACCTGCCCAGGCAGTGCAAGCAGGCACAATGAACCTGGGAAGGGAGTAGTGTCACTGCCCAGTTTTATAGGGATGGAGGTCAAGGCACAGCTGGAGCTGAACTTGGTAAGGGAAAGAAAGAATAACAAAAGGCCTTCTGTGGGTGTGCCAATCAGAAAAGGAAGTTTGAAGAAAGCATACCTCCCAAAATAAACAAAAATAGTGTCTTCGTATCAAGACATGAGGAGAAGACTGATATACTCAACAATTTTTTGCTTCAGTCTTCATTGACAATCACTCTCCTCACCCCTCCTGGATTAACAAGAGAGGAACCAATGGGGT
Source organism: Piaya cayana (assembly GCA_013389865.1). Taxonomy (NCBI): domain Eukaryota; kingdom Metazoa; phylum Chordata; class Aves; order Cuculiformes; family Coccyzidae; genus Piaya; species Piaya cayana. The sequence continues at coordinate 101,098 of WAAB01008724.1, forward strand.
ATATCCTCTTCCATTGTAGGGGAATATCAGGATCATAGCCACCTGAGGAACGTGAACATATACAAGTCTATGGGACCTGATGGGATGTATCCCAGATCACTGAGGGAACTGGCTAATATGGTGGCCAAGCCACTCTCCATGGTATTTGAAAAGTCATGGCAGACTGAAGAAGTCCTTGGTAACTGGAAGAAGGATAATATTGTTCCCAGTTTTAAAAGGGATAGAAAAGACAACCCTGGGAACCACTAACCTGTCAGCCTCATCTCTGTCACTGGGAAGATCGTGGAACAGATCCTCCTAGAAGCTATGCTAAAGTACATGGAGGATGAGAGATAATGTGATTGAGAGCAGCCCTGTAGAGAAAGATATGGGGGTGCTGGTTGATGAGAAGTTAGAGGAGGACATGGAGACATGGACATGGGGGTAAGGTAGATGATTCAAGACAGACAACATAGCTTAGCTAAGGGCCTGACCAACCTAGTGGTTTTCTATGATGGAGTAACAATATAAGTGGACACAGGAATAACAATGGATGTAATCTATCTTGACCTCTGTAAAACATTTTACATAGTCTCCCACAACATTTTTCTCTATAAATTGGATTGATGTATTTGATGGGTGGAATGTTCTGTGGATAAGGAATTAGTTGGTTGGTCACATTCAGACAGTAGTGGTCAACAGCTCGAAGTCCACATGGAGATCTGTGACAAGAGTTGTCCCTCAGGGGTCCATACTGGGACCAGTGCTGTCTGTATTTTCATTGATGATACGGGCATGAGCCAGCAGTGTGCCCAGGTGGCCAAGAAGGCCAATGCCATCCTGGCTTGTATCAGAAACGGTNGAAAGGGTCACTGGGTATTGGCACAGGCTGCCCAGGGAGGTGGTTGATTCACCTTGCCTGGAGGTGTTTAAGGCATGGGTGGATGAGGTTCTAAGGGACATGGTTTAGTGTTTGGTAGGAACTGTTGGATTTGATGATCCAGTGGGTCTCTTCCAACCTGGTGATTCTATGATTCACTGATTCTCTGATATGATTCTATGATAGACAAGGAGACCAAATGCACCTTCAGCAAGTTTACAGATGACACCAAGCTGAGTAGTGCATTTGTTACATTAGAAAGACAGGACGTCATCCATAGAGACCTGGACAAGCTGGAGAAAGGGGTCTGTGTGAACATATTGAGATTCAACAAGCCCAAGTGCAAGGTCCTACATCAGGGTCAGGGCAATTTGCAGTTTCAGTACAGGATGGGGGATAATATGATTGAGAGCAGCCAGATGGAGGCCTTGGGAATGTTGACTGATGAGAAGCTTGACATGAGCCAGCAATGTGCACTCACAGCCCAGAAAGCCAATCGTATCCTAGGATGCATCAAAAGGAGATTTAGGGATTTTATTCTGTCTTTTTACTCTTCTCTCATGAAACCCCACCTGATGTATTGTGCCCAGTTCTGGAATCCTCAATACAAGAAGGGTGTTAGGAGCAATTTCTTCATTCCTTTTTGCATTCATATCATCAGGCATCTTTTGAAACAGAGATTTAATTGCCCACTGTTGAAGGAAAGTCGACCTTTGTCATGTTGAATCATTCTTCTCTTAGTGAATAGTTAATGAACAGCTCTTGGTAGGCCTAGATGACCTACTGTGGCCTACTTTGGGATTTTCTTCAGGAACTCAGCACATAGGATCACACAAAGCCATCCCTTGGGTTCATTCTCTGTGTGCCAGCTGAGGGCACTCATGGCTAAGTTGTTGTCCAAAAGAACTGTTGCCTTCTTGGCTGGATGCATTCCTCCTGCCACATTCATGAAAACTCTTCCAAACGTCATCATTTTATCTTGCAAAGGAAAAGATGGCACATGAGCTGTATGCTGGAAACTGAAAATGTTTTCCAAGGTAGGAAAATTAATTTACATCCACCTCCAAGTAAATTAGGCTCATGCACTACAAAAATGAAAAATCTTGTATTTTAGGAACAGTGTAGTTTATGGCCAAAAAGGTGGCCCTTCCCATAAAATGCAAAGCTCTTCTTGTATCTACAGTATCTCTTTTTTCACATTGGATTAGAACTGGTAATTAATTATAAGATATAAAAATCCCTTTCGGTCTTCACTGAATAACAGATCATGTGACATTTGATTTCAGCATTTTATGTCCGATCATGAATAGGCTATGAACTAAAAACATTTTAACAATGAGATACCTTGTTTGTAATTAGTTATATAAATTATTTTTATCAAGAAATAAATATATTAAAAAAACCTTCTAACTTGGTCCTCAAAAAGTCCTTTTTTACCAAAGCCAGGGGAGCAACCAGTAACTTATCCCTGCTACTTTTAGTGAAGTAAAGTCTGTGAGATTGAATTAAACATCTATGAAAGATTTTATTCTATTAGCCATTTAGAGTATCCAGCATGCAGTAAATTTGGATAACGATGATCTATAAAAATTGTTCAGTAATGCATGTCTATGCAGTTGCTAAAGGAAGGACATCCAGAGAACACACATGGAAAGAATAAATCCAGCAAGGGTATTCAGCTGGAGTCAGCAGATCATTAACAGATAGTTAAACACAGATGAGGTATGTTTGCATATTAAATTCAATCTTGATGCAAATGGATCAAAATATAACTAAGCCAAATGGGAGCTGCTGCCATTAAAAGGTGGAATCTGCCCATCTGTTTTTAAGAGAAGAAGACAACATAAGCCAATCAGTAGCTCAATTTCTCAGATAGACTAATTGTTCTTGTACAGTGTCCATTGGTCTACCAATCTTAAGCTCAGCTGATGAAAGACATGGAGAAAAGCAGTAGGAAGGAAGCAATGAGGCATTGCCACTAATTGTATTTAGGATGACAGTCTCTGGAGAGAAAAATAACTTCCCATGAATTACTACTCAAAGTAGATTATTTTTAAAGGTTATGCACTATTCAATTAGTAGTTTGTCTGGATCAGAGCCAAAGGTGCCCAGACTGACATGTATCTTTATTACAGTCAATGGCAAAGCAGATCAATGAGGAACTTGCTATTCCTTGATTTGTTGCAATACAGCCTGGGACTCAGATACAGTTAGTGAACTGCTTTAAAGGAAGAAAAACTTGTTTCAGTCTTGTCCATACAAGTTATCTCCCGTGGAAACTGTCCTTCAAATCTTTCCTGGGCATTTTCTTCGTGAGTGCTAGTTAATGTGGGCCAAAATTTTTGTTAGCAACCGTTACAGCCAGCAGGATGGACCATCAGGAATAACACACTCCAGCTTGTTCCTTGGTCTGCTCTTGTTTAGCAGTATGTACAGAGTCTAGTGTTTGGGGCAACCCTCACAAACATTTCTAACCATGCAAAAGGAAAAACCACAAAAATATCTTACTGCTGTTTTCATTTTTTCTCATGTGTTTTTCCCTATATTCTGTGATATCTTGAGGTGACCTGGGAACTCACTGTAACCACTGTGAGTATGAGTGCCAAGTCTCAAAAAGGATGGCAAAGTGTAGCAAAACTGTCCCCCATCATGCCTGGGAGCTCTGGAGTGTTCTTGTGAAAGAGAACATTGAACTTTGCTCCCATTCCGGAACACAGATTAATTTTTTTTTTTAAAAAGTAAGTAAACAAGTAGTTTGGGCTGTCTTATCTGTAATTTTGAAAATATTTGACTCTAAGTGTGAGAATAAATATGTTTCTAAAATTTAATGGAAGAAAAGTCTAGCAAGTCTGGCTGCCAATATTGATGAGACAAAACTTTCTCTTCTTTCTTAATGGGGACCTGTAGAACTTTCCTATTTTACCTATTCAGTAACGGACACTGGAGTCTGAAATCCCACTATGATGTTCATTAGATAAGGGGAAAAGATTGATTATTTCCTTCTCATTATTTAGTGTAAAGTTTTCTCTTTTTAAAATGGTAGATAACTCTCATGTAATTGTAAAGGAAGAAATCAGTAGAAAGTGGCCTTTAAAGGTCAATTTTAGCCCGGGTAATGTGATTAAATGAACTACTGAGAAACACATTTAAAAATCTCATTTACTACATTTGTATCTGTCACAGGAAATTTTAGTCAGATACCAGTAAGAAATACACTGAAATAAAGTCAAAGTCTTCTTAGAACTGCATGTGAAGGATATTTTATTTTCTTAATATGACACCAGGGGATGAAATTATGTCAAAGTTATTTTAGTTTAGACTGCACAGATGAAAAATACTCTACTTTAAGTTTTATGTAAAAACTGAGGATAATGGGATAAAAAAAGGGATTCCATCCCAATTTCACCTCATCACAGTCCTTATATCTACAGGCAAGTCAGCAGGCCTTACTGCACACACTTCACCTTATTACACATCTTCATGTCTGAAGCTGGAGAATGAGACATGTAGTGAGGCCTGGAATAGGAGGAAGTTTTTTGTTGTAATTCATATTATTTTTAATAATCCTGGGTCATGTACCATGCAGCTTCATTAACTATTTTTTTCATGAGTGGTTATAAACAAACCATGCCACTATATGGTTCCTGTCTTGTATCTGGTCTGTTCAAGTTTACTGTGTTATCTGTATGTTGATAGACAAGCCCACTGCAGAAGTTTTCATATTGTATAATTTCTCCAGGATCTGTCAAACGCACTGCTGACATTTTGCATTTTCCCATTTGTTTTGTCATAGAATCATAGAATGGTTTGTGTCAGAAGTGACCGTAAAAATCTCTGGTCTCAATCCTGCTGCCATGGGCAGGAATACCTTCCAGCAGGCCAGGTTGCTCAAAGTCCTATCCAATGGCAGGTTTTCATCAAAGTTGCAGAAGATGTTCTCCACATTGCAGTCAGATAAACTAAGGCAGAGAAATAAATTGGAGCTTGCCAGGAGGAGAGATGAAACTGGCCTCAGCAATATTTTTTCTGTGAGTCACTTCAGCAGTGTGTCCCACAATCTCTATTCTATTGCCATTCAGTGTGGATTTTCTTAAAGGTCCATCTCTTTCCAGTGTCATGGCTTTTATTATACAAGAAACCTAGCATTTACTTTAATAATAGCAGTTTCTAACCTTATGATTTAAAAATAAATCTTAGAATCACGTTTACATGACAGTAATCTATGGCAATTAAAAATTTTCCACACTGCACCGCTTTTAATAAATAAAAATAACCTTACTATCCTTTGGGAAGTGAAATACAATTTTTTCAGTCTTTGGTACAGATATACTGATACAGTGACAGCTATTAGAAAGCAATCTTCAAATCTGGTAGAAATATATTACATGAAAATATAATTATCAGGTATCCTAGTCACTGCTTCAGTTTTGTTTCTTACTTTGACTTATAGAAGCGCTGATAACTTCTTAAGGGCTCTGCCTACTTTCCAGAGAACAAGGGAAGGATTTGTGTCAAGTTTCATACCCTGGAGTTAGCAAGGGTAGAACTACAAGCAGCAATGTATGAAAAGGTACCCTAGTTGTCCCTAGTATTAGGTAATGCTGGATAAGTACTTTCTCTACTTTATATTGCAGTGACACACTACAGTGCTGAGAAGAACTGTTGCTGTTGCTACATGTTTTTTTTCCCACCAGAATACTCACCAATCTCCAGGTATTCGAAAATGGAGAGATCTAAGCAGAAAAAAATATATAAGTTAAAAAGTAATGAAAGTGTTTGGCTTGCTTGTTACTTTCTGGTTTGTTTTGGTTTGCATTGGGTTGGCTTTTTTGGTATAGATTAGATTTTTTCTTTAATGGCAGTATAAAAATTGATGTTTGTGATAGATACGTATTATAAAATCCATCCAAAAAGTGGAGTTCCTTTGCTGATATAGTAGTTTCTGTAATTAGACAATTCATTACCTTTGAAAAAGGAGAATTTCTATCTCTACTTCCTTTTCATTTCCTTAACTCTACAGTCTCTAAAGGGCAAGGAAATCAGAAGATCTTGGAAAACGGAGTGGAGAAAAAAATCTCAATTTTTTTTTTTAATTAGTGTGACTTTTTGCTTGCCTGTTTTCTTCTATTGCACCATGTAATGTCCTGCATCTCTGTTTATTAGCCAGTCTCTTCCTCTCAAACAAGCAGTGAGCAGAAGCAGAGACCTGTAACCCCTGCATCTTCCTAAAGAAGGGTTGCCAGAAAACAATGATTGTCTCAGTGTCTAACTGAGGCAGGATAAAATGAAGATTTGAAACCTTGCCCACCCTGACTTTGAGCCCAGGTTGCTTAGGGTGTTGGGAAATGTTGAAAGAGGGGATTTCTCCTTCCCTGAACCACTGGACAACAGAGAAAGAAGTCTGATTCTTAAAAAAAAAGAAAACCCAAAACAAAAAAAACCAAACAAACAAAATTACCCCACCAAACACAAGGGATCACTAACTCACTAACTCAGTCTCTGGGGAAGGAAGGCAGCAATGACCCTGTCATGCTTGTCTGCACAATGCCCTGGGAGTGTGTGCTACATTGCTGATGAGATCAGCTGTGCCTCTGTGTGTATGGCAAGGTCAACAGAGCCCATTATTCACTCCTGGAGGAGGGAGTGATATACAGCTTCCAGTTCATTTTGATAAACAAATTCTTAATCTTCTCTTTCCCAAACTTTTCTGAAACAGAAGACAACTGGGAGAAGGTCAACCTTAGTGCCATCCATACAAAAGACTTTTCCCTGGATTGGATAAAGCACCTTGCCTGTGTCTCACAGAGCTAGAGGGAAGGATACATAGAACCCAAATCGATCCTGCTCCTTCTGACATTCAAAAGGGTTCAGATGACAACTGCCCTGTTTCAGACATCCTTCTACACGTATGTATCTATCAGCCACATAGGTAAAACATATCAGGAAAAGTTTTCAATATTATGTTTTCCTATAAAAGAGTTCATTTTCTCACCTTTACATTAAATTAAAGAAGTTAATCTAATGACTGGGGTTAGTTTCACTGAGTCATACCAAAACTATTATGAATAGTTAGAAGAAAAACTAATTTCATGATTGAATGGTTGACTGCTTAACTTCATGTCCTGTATTTGCTGTCCATATTGATTCTGTAAATGCGTATTTTGTTTTTGAGGGATATTTTTTTTAAGCTTTTGTCTCTAGTGCTATTGAAATTTGCCTTACGTATGCTGTCATGCATCTTCACTATTTATGGCATGACATTAGGAAATCAAATCTAACCTGTAATTATGAAGTTATGAACTGGCTCTAAATAAACACACCCAGGAAATAAAAGTGATTTTAGACTTTGCATCTAAAATAGCCTTCTAGAGAACTAGTGGGAATACTTTATTTACCAGTTTTAAAGTGGAAATTTAACAACTGTAAAAGCAGGATACTGTCTGCAGCTATACAGATCTCCTCCTGTCTTACTGTTGAATCAGCCTCAGATTTTGAGAACTTGAGGTGCTCATTACAAATACAAAAAATTCAAATCTAAGAACTTGAAAATGGCTTTAAAAACTAGATTTCACATGCAAAAAACTATAAAAATACCACCACGTTTCAGTTTCATTGTCTGAGTGCCTACACGAAACTTAATCTAGAAACCCCAAGATTATTAAAGCCTTGCCTTTAAAATACATTTTCTGTTCAGTAAATTACAATGCAAAATGTGTTATGTTCTGTGGTAAGTTACTGAACAGTCAGTACCTGTGCTCACTTACAGCAAAGTCACTGAAATTACACACTTCAATTGTGCTTGATATTGTCCTAATTAAAGGGGAAAGCATGCTGTGAGAGACAGAGACTGCTGACACCACTCTTCTCAGACTATCTCTCTGGTACTGAGCTAATGGAGTAATTCTGTGTTTCAGTCCAGAAGCATTCTTGCAATTGTCTGCAGTCTCATACTAAATACTTCATCCAATAAATATTTGTTTAGATTTAACTCATTTCCTCCACTTTGATACACTCTGTGTTCAAAGATGTAATTAAAAACAAGTGCAGTTGTCTAACATTAGCTTAGCCTAGCAATCATTCTCCATATGGAGACCATGCTATAAAAAAAAGGTAATCTAAAAAGAAAAGCATACTGGGATTTTATATCTCCTGAGATATATAATCTTAATTTTCAGTTGTTTATTATAACTCAGGAGCAATTCTACAGTATGGCCACCATAATCATATATTAATATATGCTTGTGTCCTAATGAGAATTGTATGAGGCTGTCTGTGCAAATGAGAGGAAAGCCCTTATCCTTGCCTTTTTGAATTGCTTTCCACAGAAGTATCTGTTCCTCACAAATGATAATAAGAAGTAATGCTTGAGCCTGATGTAATTGAGTAAGGGAAGATCTAAACCACATTTGATTTGTTTCATCTAGAGTAAAACAATGTGGAGCAGAGAGAGTATTCTTGTAAACTATGCATTTTATCATAGGTCTCATGATATTTAGCTTCATTCCCCTCCAAAAAAAAAAAAAGACAAAAAACTTGCCTTGGTTTTGGTTTGTGTTTTTATTAGCTCATTCTTGATGTTGATAGAAATAAAACAACTGGTAGAATGAAAAGCATATTCTCAGAAGGCCAATAAAGGAATACATGAATTTAAAATCTTTTAGCCTAGACTGTGATTTTAGGTCATGGTAGAGGAAGTAACATGACTTTTATACACATTGTTCTGGTCTCACTTAAATACACAACTGCAGAGTTAAACTCCCTCAGGAGGTGACTAGCTGTTACCACTGAGCCAACCTTATGGCTCACTGCTGCCAAAAGACAAACCCCCCTCCTTGTTTCCCATTCCCTTCACTCCTGCTGTGCAGCTCTGTCTCAGCCTCTGCATAGATTTTGGCATGTGTCTGGCCACACTATAAGCTGATTTAAATTGCTAAGCCAATCCTTTGCATTGGATTAGCTTTCTGACATGTTAGCAAGCTGAACTGGCTCATCACTGGGGCTGACCAGTGAAAGAGTGGGTGCCAGGGAGGGAGCAGGAACAGTTGGCTTGAACCAGGGAGTAACATGGTAAGAGAAGGATCCTTCTATTTCTTTGTGGTAGGAAAACATTAGATTCAGTTGTAATCACTAATTTCACTTTGAGAAGCACAAGTCACCTGACTTAAGTAGAGTAATAAAATTAATAAATCCTGATACCTGTTGGTAACAAGGACATTGGTAATTTAGAGTTCAGAGGGTTTTCAGGCTCGCCTGAATTTTCTTCTTTTTCATATAAACCTTCTGACACTTTTTTGCCTGTTCATGTGTATCACACAGTGAACCTGCCTGTAGAGTTCCTGAGCAGTTTCTCTGTGGTTTTTTAGTGATTATCTCTTCTAGTGCCCCTTCTATATATAGCTTTTGTGGTAGTTAGTATAGTTAGTGAAACTATTGCAAGAGAAACTGTCTGTATGGTTATTAGTATTTGTTCCCATTAAAAAAATAGCTCTGCTAAAAAAAAAAAAAAGGATATGTAGGTATTAAATAGGGAAGTCAAAGGAAACATCTTGTAGTGCCAAGAAATCTTTTCATTTTGAAACAAGACTATTCATGCAAAGTGGAAGAAAATTAGCAATAGATTTCATATGCTCCCAGGCAAAAATTCTGTCAGATATACAAACTGCATATCTCTCTGTAGTTCACCACTGAACATTTTCTTTCCTCTCTGTATTTTCCCTCAATGAGAACACTCCAAGTATGGGGATAGCTTTGGAGATGGACTTCAAGAAATAAGAAAGACACACTTGTAGACACATGAGTAATCTTGAAAATCCAGTGATTAAAAGAGAGTATGTTCTCATCACTGCTCTTTGAGAGTCTATTTTCAGCTGCCTTGTCAAGTTGGGAATTGCAACCACTAAAGCACAATTTCAGATCTTATTTCAAAGATGTTCAAATGAAGAACTGCTAGTTGTGACACATGCCTTTTTATTATTCTAAAAGTGATTGATATCTTGCTGGAGGCAAAAGTACCTGTGAAATGCTATGTATTTTCTAAACAATTCCTGCTATTTCTGCTTAAATACTATGATATGTACAATGGCAAATTGCTACAGGACAAATAATTTGAATTTCTCATATATCAGTCCTAAATATGTGGATACTGTGGAGGTCTCTTCAGGATGTGCTGCACATACAAAAATATGTATATATATAAATATATATTAAAACATCCATCTGTATACGCATATATAAAGTTGTGTGAAAAAAAGTTCTGTAGTGACTCATATATTATAGAGCCTGAATAAGAATAGATTTTTAAAGACATGTCAGCAAAAAGTTAAAAGAAAATCCTGGGCAGTAGGTCCAAAAAGGAATGTGCTATCTAATATCCCTAATGATACTACTGGAGAAGTATGAGGGAATGGACCATCATCAGAAATTAGGCTTATAGGTTCTCCCTAAATTTCATCTCCTAATATCACTGCCAGAGGGAGCACATTCTATGTAGATGGATCATAGATCTGACCCAGTAAGAAGTTTCTTAAGATGTGAATTTAACCAAGATTCTGGTTGGCTGCATGGGATAGGAAATCAAAAATCAGGCTGTGGCAACCATATTGAATGAGGGTGCAAGTTTTTGTTTGATATCTCTTTCCCTACCTTAATAATATACCTCACATATGCTTATCTGTAAAAATACACTTTCTGAACTAAGAAACACCAAACAAGATTTGAAAAATTAATATTCTAATTTTTTTCCATATAAAATTATAGTGGGAAGTATCTTCTGGTAATGTTGTCCATGTTGAAGCTAGGGAAAATTTGCAATTTCTCATTGCCCGCACGAGCAACTCAGGTTTCAGACAAATATTTTAAAAGTACCGTACAAAGTTTACTTGTGTTGTTATTCTTCCATAAAAGTGATTGCCAATTGTACTGCATTTAATCATATTGCCCTGCTGTTTGGCTTGGATCTGTATTAACCTACTATAAATTTTATTTAAGTCCTTTTCACTATCACAGAAATCTTTCAAATGTTCTGAAGATTAGAAAGAAAATACAAAAATTGTAAAGCTGACAAACCATATTATCTCCTTTAAATATTTATCAGAAAAAAAATTATTGGAATGGAAGTGATTCAGCTTACAATAAGAAAGTGAATGAACTCAAGAGATCTTTTAATTTTGACCAGTTGAAATTGTGACTCCCCTTTGTCCTCAGTCGGGGAATAGGAACCTGTATCTCTCATCTTCAAAGATATCAATATGGAGGAGTATGTTTCCATTTTCCCATGAGAAATATTTTGCAATACTACAAGCAGTTCCAGGACTATCAAAATCACAATTTTCCCCCCAGGTATATGATACTTTGTTTGTTTGTTTGTTTTATTCCAGATAACATATCCACAAATGTCTCTCTCACATTAAGTTCTTTGATGAAGTTTTACTATTAATGTATATCTGAGTCTGAAACCAGACCTCCTAAATAAAGGATTAGTTCATTTATGAGTAATACAGTTGCTCTTTTGCCAGAGAATTAATGTAAGAAAAAAGTCTGATGTGCTGTACTGTTTCATGGCCTTGGCCTTTACCACCTCTGCTAAATTAAAGGTCGTGTTATAGTCTATGCTTCTAACTGAGAACAGTGACCTAAACTTTCTTGAACTGAGAAAGTGTCATCAAGATGATTAGGTTTGATTTTAAGAGCAAAAGTGCTCAATATTTGCCACAGCATAATTTCTTAAACAATTACAAAAAAAGTGATGGAAAGCTGACTCAAGCTATGATCCATTCTTTGTTGAAGCATGTTTTATTGAATGGGGAAGTGTCTAGAGATCTTCCACTGAAAAAAACAGCTCTTGAAAAATAGCACTCTTGCAAGTATAAAATTACAGTGGTTTGAAGTGCCACTGACTATACATTTACACCAGTGAGAATATTTCTTGCTTTCTGTGTCAATATTAAATACCAAGGCAGAGAACCAAAGGAATGACAAGGGAGGAAATTATGGTCAGTGGAAAGTTGTTTACATGAAGGCAATCTCATCTAATTGCTCTGTATTTTATGTGAAATGTTCCATCATCAAACTACCAATCACCAAACTACCAGGTTGGAATAGACCTCTTGGATCATTGAGTCAAAGCATTCCTATCTGCCACTAAACCATGTACCTGAGCACCTTGTCTACCCATCCGTTAAACACCTCCAGGGAGGGTGACACAACTACCTCCCTGAGTAGACTGTTCCAGTGCCCAGTGACCCATTCTGTGAAAACATTTTTCTTCTATCCAGACTAAACCTCCCCTGGTTGAGCTTCAGGGCATTCCCTCTTGTCCTGTTGCCTGACACCTGGGAGAAGAAGCCAGCTCCCTCCTCTCTACAATATCCTTTCCGGCAGTTGTAGGGAGCAATAAGGTGTCCTTTCAGCCTCCTCTTCTCCAGGCTAAACAATTCCCATTCCCTCAGCCACTCCTCTAAGACTTGTTCTCCAGCCCCTTCACTGGTTTCATTGCCTTTTTCTGGACATATACCAGAGCCCCAACATCCTTCATGTATCAAGGGGCCCAGAACGGAACACAGGATTTGAGGTGCAGTCTCACCAGGGCCGAGTACAGAGGCAGAATAACCTCCCTGGACCTGCTGGCCATGCCATTTCTGATGTAAGCCAAGATGCCATTGGCCTATTTGGCCACCTGGGCATACTGCTGCCTTGTGTTCAGTTACCTGTCAACCAACACCCCCAGGTCCTTCTCCAGGCAGCTTTCTCTTCTCCTAGTCTGTAGCTGCACAGGGTTGTTGTGCCCCAAGTACAGGTCCCAGCAATTTGCCCATGTTAAACCTCATCCCATTGGTCTCAGCCCAGTGGTCCAGCCTCTTCAGATCCCTCTGAAGAGCCTCCCTACCCTCCAGCAGATTGACACTTCCATCCCACTTAGTGCCATCTGCAAACTTACACTTAATGCCTTCATCTACTTCACTGATAAAGACAGGGTAAGACTGATAAAGACAGGGCTGGACCCAGCACTGAGCCCTGGGGGACACCACTTGTGACCAGACTGAGCCCTGGGGCACTTGCAAACCTGGTAAGTTCATGGCAAGAATATGGAGTTCAGTGTTGACTCATTTAACCTTGCTCCAGATTCAGCGGTTGTTGAAATCAAGCAGCTTTTTCTGTCTGTGCTGCTATTTTTAATACTGATTTCGGAGACTCCAGACAACACTGCTGTCAGTGGTTAAGATGTACCCTCAATTTTCATGCAGATTGATAGTTTAAGGTTTTACTTGAAAAATATGCACACTTTTGTACAAATTAGTTTCTCCAGCTTCTTGACATCCTTGTAAATTTCATCTTAAGGATCAAGATCATGTACATAGGTTTTCTTCACGAAGTTATTTTATCTTAAATAGAATGGTCTAGTGAGTGAACAGTGGAGTGGTGGAAGAACGACATGTACTAGGAATTCAAAAGTGAAAAAATCTTAATTCTTCTGCATGTCAACATTCAGAGGTAAGACTGAAGCAACAGATTTTATCTAAACAAACTGTCTTTGATAACTATTTTTAGTTCTAACCCATAGGCGAAGCAGATAGAAACACAGTTAGAACAAAAACATTTGCTGCAGGAATAAGGCAAATACCAGTCCTGTGAGAACCTGTTTAGAATTGTCTGGAAAGTTTATATGTATTTTGCCTATGCAATTACTTTTTTACTACATCTTGAAATATTTGCTGAAAATTATACTTGTACAAAAAAATCGTGTGGAATTTTCCATCCTTTTTTATCAGCTCTTCTGGTCAGTTCTGTTGATAGGTGCTCTCCAAGACAGTCTCTTTGCAGTCTTCTGTGTTGTAGTGTGACTGACATGAGTCTCACTGATTCATGAGCACATGCACCAGACGGATTTCTGTGCATATATGGTGGGCATTTTGTGTCTCAAACCTTTAAAAAAGCTGTACCACTGCACTGCACTAAAGCCACAGTAATGGTCAGATATGAAAATGTAAACCTGCGTGGAAGTAGGCAAGCTCTGCCATGTGGCATGGTAGTGAAGAATAGAATACAAGACTGGTAAAATGCGAGGGATGAGGAGTGCTTTAACATGAGAATGGTAAGGGGGCAGGTAAGAAACACAATGGAGAGAGGTTAAAAATTTCCATTAGGATAGGGGATAAGTTACAGCCCTAACCTGTTTAAGCTAAATTTCTCTGAAGCATGTATTATTTCCTTCTCTCCTTTTTAATAATGAATTCTTGCTTTCCAGTACCATACAGAACACTAGAAACAAAGAACTACTTATAAATTCTGTGTGTATCTTACATGCAACTGGCTTGTTTGCAGCCACCACCAGTGCTTGAATTGCAGGATCAGAACAATCCCTCCACAGCAGTGGTTTTTAAATGATGGTGTAGTGTTGCCTTCTGTCTGCTGCTTAACTAAAGAGTAGACAAAAAAAAGTGGGCAAAAGTACCACTTATCTTTGCCACAACATCAACCAAAGCCCTAAAGAAGTTTGGCTTGGTGTAGTATCCATGTGAAGTAAAAAAAAATCAACAAAAACATAGATACTCAACTGCAGAGTCATGTTTTAAATTGTATGGTACAATATGAAAATTTTCAAGGTATATTCTCCTCTTCATTATTGAGGTGACAAGCAATGGCCATCATGGATACCAACATCTATCACTCTCTTGAGAGTATAGGTATGCCCAAATACCTCTGGTAGTCTGCAATCTTCTTTTGAGATTATGTCGCTTAGGGTCATGTCTTCTGGAGTTTTTCCCCTAATAAGGAAGCATTAGACTTTCTCAGAGGGAAATATGAGTCTCCAGTCCTTAATCAGCAGCCAGACATAAACTGTGATCAGTTCTTTAGAGAATGATGACTGAAATGATGCTCACAGATCTTTCTCTCAGCAAATCCAGTGCTCTCTGTGTTCTTGATGGGGAGAGATGTGCAGGAAGGAGCTTTCTTCAGAATCTATGGTTTAAAAGGAGCATGTCTATTCCTAGTTTGCTATCCAGTGTCATGTTTAGGGAACACTGACTTTTTGATGTGTTTGAGGATTGTAGACAGAATATGCTAGCAGAAGCAGGTAAAATCTCCTTGACCGAGCATTCAAATCCAATGACTTTTACATTTTAAAAGTGGCTCAAGTGATTCACTGGACATTGCAAAACATGGAGAGTATTTGACAGACTCATGCAGAACTATGAGATAGCCTTTTTGTGGCTGACAATATCTGGACACACGGGTGGTATGGTTGGGAACCCAGGGCATTCCAGGAAAGCCCTGGGATTATGGATGAGTGATCTACAATTCCCATGATTTAAAAGGTTGTTTTTATTATACATATATTATAGAATATAGCTATTACAGATAGTATTTTTAGCAGGAATTTTATTGGTTTCGAAGACTTAAGTTTATCTACTTTCCAGGCAGTTAAACTTTCCCATGGCCCTTCCTTACAATCATTGCAATTACAGTTAGGGGTTTTTTTGTTTTGCTTGAAGAAGCTGTAGCAGCTGTAGTACAAAAATATTTGTCTGCATTAGTTTTTGAGATTTCACCCAGTGTCTACTTGGATAGTGAGCATGTTTTATGGCTGTTCTACTGAAGACAGAATACTTGACAGTTTTTCTGGAGTGAGGGAAGCAAAGATTAAAAAAACAAACAGGAGATGCCTTTAAGGGGTTAGTTCACCCCTTAAGAATTAGTTACTTTTCCCTTTGACCTCCACAGTGTTTGGACAAATAAACTCTGTGTTTTTGGAGTATAGAAACAGAGAAGAATGTTAATTAGGTTCAAGCCAAGTTGTTCGACGATCAGTTTCAGTTTCAAAAAGTGCTGTTGGTATAACAACGGTCATGCATAGGACCGTGTGTTTGGGATAGTCTGCTGTAAAGACAGGGCAGTCTGGTGAAAAGCAGGGGTTCACATTCACTGTGAGTGTTAGAAAACCTGCTAAGTCCGCTTGACTTTACAAGCACAAAATGAAGGAGACAGGCCTGGGGATCTGATCTCTCCCATAGCATGCTGAAGCCAAAGAGTAGTTGCAGGAAGGAGATAGAGATTGGCAGTACAAAATTCTCACTAGGATGGTAAGGATAGATGCACAGTCCAACATTCATCATCACTTTTTAATCCTTTTAATAGAATAATCCATAACATTTCTGGAGGAATATTTTCATACTTAAAAGTTGGGATATGAGAACTCAGTAGGGAAAAATCCACCTGGCAATAAACTTCTATTTGTTTGGGGTTTATTTTTGATTTAAGATATTAAAAATGTCTTTTAATTTTGTGAAGCTGAGCACAGCCACAGTAAATCCTACAGAGAATTTAAAGGGAAATATCAAAACTAGTGGTTGTGGAGCCAAAGACTGGGTCTTAATAATTTTTTGTAATTATTACAGAAGTGATCATGTGCAGTAGAAGGAATAGGCTCATTAAAAGTTATGACTTTTGGGGTGTTTTTTAGCACAAATCTGGAACTACTTCAGAAATAGTTACAGTTCCATGTTGTATCAGCTAAGGCTAAGTGGAGCAGAGTTTTTCTTCTGGGGAGTGAATTTATCAAAACAATTGCCCTCTTCTGCTGATTTGTTGCTGTGTTGAGCGCTTTTCCATGATAAGCCTTAATTTATTCACACCATTTAAACTATTCACATAAAACATTATTCCTTTGCCAAATAAGAAAGCTGGTGCTGCATATAAAATAGTTGGGTAGTTTCAGTATCAGAATGTTAAGGATTTCTGATTTTTCAAATCCATTCACATATTTGGCAGCAATAGAACAAGGGGTCATGCTTTTAAAGTAAAAGAACATAGGCTCAGACTACACATGAGGAAGAATTTTTTTGCAATTAATGAGGTGAAACACTGGAACAGGTAGGTCAGAGAGATGGTAGATGCCCATCCCTGGAAATATTCAAGGTCGGGTTAGATGGGGCTCTGAGTAACCTGTTTGAATTGAAGGTGTCCCAGCTTATTGCAAAGTGGTTGAACTTGATGACCTTCAAACACCCTTTCTAAGCCAAACCATTCTACTATTATATAGTTTTCCAGCCACTGGAATCTAGCTGTAGAAGCCAACATATTTCACAAAGGCAGGTAGCAAATAAAGAAATAAAGCTCACTTTGTGTTTTCTTTTCTTTCCTTTTTTTTTTTTTTTTTTAAATGAGGAAAAAGGAGAGAAAAGAGACAGAGGTTTTGTTCGAAGTCATAAAACTACTTAAAAATAGGAGAAATCATTAGCAGTATGTACGTGTCCTGAACATTACAGCCTAAGGAATCTAATGAGTGAGAATGTTGGAACAGGTTAGATGCTTCTCATAAAGGACAAATGGGTTTGTAGGGCGTACACTTTCAGCAATTCCAGGTATCCACTTTGGGGTTCTTTTTGTGCTTGCTCATACAGACTTATAGAATTACAAGAACCCTTCAAATGCTTAAAGGAGGCCTACAAGAAAGCTGGGGAGAGGTTGTTTTTCAGGGAGTGTAGTGACAGGATGAGAGGGAATGGTTTTAATATGAAAGAGGGGAAATTTAGATTAGGCATTAGGAAGAAATCTTTTACTATGAGGATGGTGAGGTACTGGCATAGGTTGCCCAGAGAAGTCATGGATGCCCTATGCCTGGAAGTGTTCAAGGCCAAGCTTGATGCAGCCCTTTTGAAATCTTTGTCTTTGTGTTCAGGTCTCTGCATTGTCAAGAGAGAAAACAGATGTTGCCTACTCTACCGGATAGAGTAGGAAAATATTCTTAAATTTATGTTCTTATATAAAGATACAAACCGACTACAGCCAAGCATTGTGGTGAAATTTAATTTAGTTTTATAAACTATTATAAGGTAAATTGACTGTTGCTCAATATTCTTTTTGCCTCAAATTAAGTAGCATATTTTGCCATTCACAAGAGGCAGGATGAGTTTGGCAAAGAGGAATCAGATAGTCAATTGCAGCCTGTCTTGGGCCATGTTTCGGAAGGGCGTTTCTGCTGGAGGAATATATTCATCATTGTTTTGACAGATCCACATTAATGTAAAAAATCTGGCTCATGAAACCATGGTGCTTGCTTGCTTAATGCCTAGTATGGCTTCCTAACAGTAGATTAAAAATAGCAGAACTTGGCTTTGTACATGGAAATAAAAATTGCCATGATGTAGGGAAATCTTTCTGCGTTGGCGGTGTTATTTTGAACAGATTCTTTTATTAGTGTTTTTTTATCACAGCACAAACCTCAAAAAGGCGTTGGCCTTTTATTTTAAGGGGAGGAACTGAAATATAAATGGTGATACCATCTAAAACTGCTGCAAGCTCTCTGCTAAGTGAAGGCAAAAACTGCATATGCAGGGTTCTAAAGTTAGACACGTATGTTCTCATCTCTGTTTTGGCATTTTTTGTAAGCATACTCACATTCAAAGTACTTAAGACCTCCGGATCACACCAAGATAAATGGAAGCGGCGTTTCTGATTATCAGTGCTTACATGCCAAAATGCAATGTTCCTGTCCTGGCTATCTGCAGGCAGAAAAATAATAGATGAGTCCAGTATACAATATTGTGAATCTTATTTTCTCTCGCAGTAATAGGGCTTGGAACAAAATGGAATTTAAGATATGTTCTTGGAGAATGAATTCTAGTCCCTTTCACCCTCAGGAAACTTTTAGCTTAGAAACAACCTTTACAAAATCTTTCTATCCTTCTAAAAAATCCTGACGGCTACCTAAAGCAAAAATCATTAAATTATTTACTCTAGACCTAGCTGCTTCATAACATGATGACCTAATTAAGATATATGAGTATCTTCTGAAACAAAAGATGCCTAGAGTGGGTAAGTTATTCATAGAGAATGTTGTTCACATGCATTTCTACCAAATGAGGATGTTAAAGAACTGTTGCAATGCTCCGGAATTTCATGTTTGTTATTAAGCTCTGTAGAATAAATATTCAGGCAGCAAAAAGAGAAATCAAACCCTTCTCCAATGTTAAAATGTTCTAGCTTTAAAATGATAATCCATTTTGCTAAGTTTAACAAGTCAGCAGTGTTTTTTTTTCAAATGCTATAGAAATGTCCAGACAAGGAATATACAAATACCCTGATTTTCATAATCATAAAATCTACCAGGCATAAAAAGGAGTTCTAGCTACCATCGATTAAGTACTATATATACATTAAGTACTATAATAAATGTTCCATCACTTCCCCTCTGGTTATAGGGGAAATAACCAATACCTGTATCCCTTTTCTTATTTTATTTTTTTATATAAAAATTTGGATAATCACAAATAGATGTTGGAACAGTTTGCAATACTGTTACAAGTGCTTTCATTACTGGCTGCCTTGCGTGCTTGAATTCCCTGAAATGGCTTTAAGCAAGATTTGGTACATGAGAGCTGCAAGAAATAGCTTCCTCGTTTATTCCCTTTTATAATTACTGATATGCAACTAGCATATTGGACATTAATGGTAGTGCTGAAGGGATTGCCCTGTGATGTGCTGAGCTCTCTGTACTTGTTACAGCTATAAGCTTAAAAATAGGCTCATGGACTTTAGCTTAACTATCCTAACAAGCAGGACAGGGTATCCACAGAGCTTAGGCAGTCTGGATAAATTAGATCTTTGATAAAAATTTTATGAAAGAAGATTGGAGCAATTAGCTAGAAAGCTCAAGAGGGAAAGCTGAGATTTGGCTGGTGTAGAACAACATTGAGCATAGCTATAAAAGGACAACTGTAAAGGAAGTGTCTGGGAAATAATTGGTACAATCATGCAATGTGAATTGTGAATGTAAATGTAGACTTTCCCATGTCTGAGTATATGAGTACTGTAAGCTTGATTAATTACAAACGATCAGATTTATGGGAAAGGAATCTGATTGACAGCCATTCCTCTGACAGATAAAGGAGTGCTGAAAACTTACCTTTTGTCTGCACTTCATTAAGACTGTGTTGAAGAGGAAAGCATATTTATGGTTTGTTTCCATAGAATAAATTTACTGCTAATTTTAATGAGAACAAAACTTGATTGGCTTACCTGGTATTTAAGACACATTCAATTTTTGGGGCATAGGCTCTGTTGTTCCATGGTGGAAGAGCTTACATGCAAGACTGGATGTATATGCTAGGAAGACCAAACACACAAATAGTAACAGCAGGTACAGTCTCATGCAGCTGTAAAGTCAGCTTCTTTAGGTAGTTGAAGTGGCTGAAAAGCAGCCCAATAACAAGGAAGAAGGAATCGAGTCAATACCTTAACTTAGGTTTTTTTGTAGTTCTTGAACACTGTTCTGACATGCAGGGGGAGTACAGGCATATGGCAGCCAGACCTACCCTGGCTTATATTGAAGCAGTAACTTTAGTGACAAAATGTGGTCAAAATAATAGGTATTAATAGCATAATGATCATCTGCACAGATAAAAAATTAAATTTCAGAAATATAGAAATGTACTTGGGTGTACATTGAATAAATAATGCAATGTGAAAAAAGAACTGTAACATGCCTTATAACTGACACTAGACATTGAAGAAGCAATATGAAGATTTTCAAATAAGATGTCTTCTCATAAAAGCACAGTATTCAAGGAGTTTTGAAACTAGAATTTCTATTCTGTGGATAATTCAGACACTACAGAAATATTTGCTCCAATTTAAGCTGGAACAGAAAGCAAAGCATTACAATGAAGCAAACTTTCTTTTTGTAGACATTAAAATTTATGACTCATGGAGTATTTGATGTTGCAAATACCAGATAGTGATGATGATGATAATGAACAATGAAATTTTAGGAGAATAAAAGTTATTCATGTTTATTATTGAGCTTAAAAATTTTTTATACCCTGTCTGTTTTTTGCATTAAGGCAATATAAATCATTAGCTAACTTGAAATACGTATGTTGTCATTCTGATATATTTTCCTTTACAGAAATAGCAGCATTATTGTAGAATGAGATATTAATTACGGCGGTCAAATGTCAGCAGCGCACAGTCACTGTGTTAGTATATGGAAGCAAAAATGTGTCAAAATGTCAATGCCTATTGTGGCAGGAGAGGAACTGAGTGATTTTTCAGGTCCCTTCTGACGCAAACCATTCTATGATTCTATGATTCTATGACTACGAAGTACCCATCACCATGTACCAGTGAAATGGTTCATTTTCAGTGAAGTTGCACTTTCCTGTGGGAAGAAATGGTTCCATTGAATTTTTGATGATCTGTACACAGCAGAAAGCAGCTGGAGCATTTACTAGTATGTGCGCCTTGCTGCAGACATTGCCAAAAGGAGCAATGATCCAAAGCAGGGCATTTATAGATCACAGAATCATAGAATCGCCAGGTTGGAAGAGACCCACTGGATCACTGAGTCCAACCAGTCCTATCAAACACTAAACCATGTCCCTCAGCACCTCGTCTACCTGTGCCTTAAACACCTCCAGAGAAGGTGAATCAACCACCTCCCTGGGCAGCCTGTGCCAATACCCAATGACCCTTTCCATGAAAAACGTCCTCCTAATCTCTAGCCTAAATCTCCCCTGGCNACTCACTCCAGAGCCTCAACATCCTTCTTATGGTGAGGGGCCCAGAACTGCACATAGAATTCGAGGAACGGTCTCACCAGTGCCGAGTACAGGGGGAGAATAACCTCCCTGGACCTGCTGGTCACACCATTTCTGATCCAAGCGAGGATGCCATTGGCCTTCTTGGCCACCTGGGCACACTGCTGGCTCATGTTCAGTCAGCTGTCAATCAACAACCCCAGGTCCCTCTCCTCCTGACAGCTTTCTAGACAGACTTCTCCCAGTCTGTAGCTCTGCAGCTGTGCTCTTCAGCAGTCTTTTCCTACCTGTTTTATTGTTAACTTTTAGCACTTGTGTTAGATTCAATCTCTTAATTATATTGCACAGGCAAGGCTGTGGACTTCTGCAGGAAATTTAAGAAAACACTAACTTAGTGTTCTACCTTTCAAAATTCAAATAATTACTTCATTTCAAAACTGGAAATATATAAATGGCAACTCACTCATGTAGCAGATCACAGAACAAAATACATCTTGAACAGAAAAAAACAGTGGGAAAAGACGTGGAAACACTGTGTTAGCACAGCCAGTCTCCTGAAGGTCCAGAAAAATGTATTTTTTAGCCCTAAAAATCTTTTTCATATATATGTAATTTTCAATCTGAAAATTTTTGAGAATGGGGACCTATTTCAGGATTTCAGCAAGAGTTCTACATTCCAAATTGAGCTTAGCTCTTAAAAAAAATGAGCGGACAAGGTGCAGACTCCAAGGAGATCACACTCATTTCAACTGAATTATGAAAAAAAGAATATATGATGGAAACTTGGAGAGAGTGGGAGTTTTTAATGTAGGAAAGAGGAGACAGAGAAAATATAAGTGTTCTGAAATGTGTGGAAGATGTCAGGGGGAAAGGAGTGGAGGTACACTGTTCCAAGTAGCCTTGAGGATATGGTTGGATGTGATAGACTTGAACTGCAGCAAAGGAGATTTGTGTTACAAACTGGGGAGAGATTTTGGAGAACAAGGCAAAGCAGTGGAAAACTTCTTGTGAAAAATTCAGAGATTTTGTGATTTAAGAGTTGTAAGAACAGACTGGGCAGACATGTGGCAAGATAACATGGACAGAGCTAGACAATCTCTGCAGCACCCTCCTGTTACCTGTCCCCATCTGTAGTTCTGTGAATCCAAACTATAGCTGCAGTTTCTCCTAATCTAGGGGATGACCAATGCACAAATGCCTTTCCCTTTATGTTTTCTCAGTCTAGCTCTTCAGCTTCCTACAGGGCAATACCCAGTCAGAAACAGATTTTGATGCAAAAATCAGTTCTAAAGGGCATATGAAAGAAAAAAAAATGAAGATAGGTGACAGCAGAGTAAATTATAGCTCAAGCATGCAAGATGGAATACTGGGAAACGATAATTTCAACTTGGTGTTTCAGCAGCAGCTGTAGCTGGAGCATCGAGACTGATAGTAGTGTGTAGTTGCAGTCAATGTACTTCTGCAGCTTTCACTAGTTTCTGTTGGGGCTCATACTTTGGTTAGAGCTCTGAACCAAAGCAGAGGGTGAATGGATACCCCTCCTATTTGGGTTTAATTACTGTGTCTTGCTAGCTTGTGTCTAAACAGCTCATGGCGTATGAAGATCAGGTGTGCTTGTAGCCTTACTCCTTGTTTCTTATGTGCCCTGCCTCTCTAGTTTCATTACAAATCAGATTCTGGAACTAGAATTTTCATTAGCTGTAGGCTATTTTGCTGATTTGAAGGGACAGAAAGATTTCTATTTAGGAGGTTCATCATGTTAAATTCCTTGCATGAAAGGATTTGTAATATACTGCTACTGCTATCTTGATTACTTCACTGCGAGCTGGATTTATCTTAGGCTTTAGGAGGCTGGTATTTCAGGTGAGTCAAGTTATTTTTTTTTACTTCAGTTTCACAGTTTTTGCCCTACTACTAGCCATGGGGAATAGAATAAAACAATCTTTCCAAATTCTTCTATAATGTGTAGAAAAGACCCTTACAAGATTTTTTTTAAATTTTATTTCTCAGAATATATTCCCTTTAGCAAGGTTTAATGGAGAGTGTGAGGAGTGCTTTAGTTTCACTTCATAAGGATCATACCAGATGAAAATTTCCACCTAGTACTTGGTAATTAGATAAATACACCTTTAAGAAATTATAAGAACCACTATGGGAATGTATAGATGCTCATATGGTGAAAATTATCTCTCATACTCAAGGAAGTCACATGCACAGAAGACCTGATTTGATTATTGATCAGAACAATTATGTTATGATATCCACAGTTCAATAAAAGCAGCTGGTTAGCTACTGAAGAAAATTTTTGGAGTTAATCATCTATATTCCAGGAAACTTGGCTAGTGGCCCAGAAATCACAATGGAAGTGCACATGTCTACCAAGATTAAAAGCCAAAACCACACATTCATTGTTTAAAGTACCTGCTCTTTATGCCAATATCTTGAAAATTACTGAAAGAATGCATTCTGGAGGAAATTATGTCAGAAGTAATGCTCTGGTAGCAAACAGGAAAGAAGTATTTTAAAACTTTCAGATAGATAGATCAGGACATATTTGCTATGCTGTTAAACAATCACTAGTTCCCTCTCAAAATAACCAGTTAAGTTTTGATCAGCACCCATAGCCCATAAAGGAAAAAGGACTACAGGCTATAATTTAAGTTCTCAAAACAGAATTGTTGTTCTAGTTGTTTCTGCAGCCATGGAAGTACCACTGCAAGCAAGGGTTTTAGGGACTGCTACCATGACTCAGTGAAAGGCTGTTGTGCTTCAGTGAGACCATGAGGAGCCCAGGTGACCATCTATCCCTTTTGATATTCAATATAGACAGGACAGGTCAGTGTTCTAGCATTCCAGTCTTTTCATTGTTTTTAAATGACTCCAGGAGGAATAATTGAATGTATTATTCCTGATTGTACAAGCCAGCCTGATGAGGAGAAGCTTTTTAAGTCATTAGAATAATATTTAGAAGCTCAGCCACAATTCAGTCTCATCAGAGAGATCTAAATAAACATCATTTTCTTCATTTTTGCACTCTAGCAGT
Organism: Piaya cayana; assembly: GCA_013389865.1. Classification (NCBI taxonomy): domain Eukaryota; kingdom Metazoa; phylum Chordata; class Aves; order Cuculiformes; family Coccyzidae; genus Piaya; species Piaya cayana. The sequence continues at coordinate 125,537 of WAAB01008724.1, forward strand.
TGGGAGCAGGTGCTGGTTCTCTGTAGGGACTCGTAACCTCATTCCTTGTTGTGCTCTTTATTTCTTTTGGAATAAGTATCTGCTTTAATCACACAAAGCTGGAGGCTGTTCTTTGAATGTACAGGATCTGAAGATTGTCTGTATTTTGCCTAATACTAGTTATTTTCACAGTTTGTCTTAGGACATTACTATGGTAATGAGTGTTTACCTTGAATTCCCTGCTGGCTATGCTGTGGAAGGAATAGGCACACAGACAAAACAATATATATGGTAGCAAAGGAAATGTAGCAAATTAACTACACTCCCTCAGTCAATTAACTTCATTAGCATATTAAAATTACTGTGACTCAAATAGAAATTTGCCTGATTAACTTGGATCTGGTTTTTAAAACCCCAATGTTTATTGTTTGACAAGCACAATATTTTGGTTCATATTCCATACTACATGGTAGTGGTTGGAGTCATGCATGAACCCGGGATCTAGTTTTGGTGCTAGATAGATATACACAGCCCAGTTGTACCAATTAATTCTCTGGTTTTAGCTGTTCATTCATCTTTTTGCTTTGCATATATAAAAAGAGAATGCATGAATTATCCAGTCATGACATGTCTTCTTTTTCTTAGTCCATTATCATGGCGAAATGAGCCTAAATAAGAAAAAGAGGATGTATTAATATTCACAGGAATTCATCATTATCTGTAGTAAAGTAATCACATAAAAGACTCTTGCTTGCATCAGACCCTTCCCTTTAAAAAAAATATAAAAATTACAGCTATTGATATAGTTTTGTGCTTAAGTTGAGTAATATTCCTTTTTAAAATATGACAGTTTATTCTTTCAAAGCAGGAATTATCAGGTATATCACAGATATTTCTTTCCTGTATGCAGTCAGTGTACTTCTCTAAATTACTTCCACTTATGTAGAATATCACTAATGAATACCTTCAGTTTATGGATTAGAGTATTATATTGAAATGAAATTGTCAAAGTATGGTTTGTAAGATATGGTACTTTGTGGCAACGTTGCACAGACAGTAATAACTAATAGGATTCAAAACCTCAGTCAGTTTTTAGATCCCAGAGTGAATGTATCTTATGCATAATGAAGCCCTACTCTTTATTGTGACTGTAGAGTGCTTCTATGGAAATGTACATACCTTAAAGTCCATGTAAAACTAAGTGATACAAAATAGCTGTAAGAATGAAGGTAAAGTGGTTTAAATCAACATGACTATCTAGTTGAAGTGAAAGCACTTTTTAAGTGATACAAATATAATGATCATACTGGTGGAAAGGTACTGGCAGCTGAGGTTATGAAGGGAAAAAAATCAAAATTGCTTTAGCAGGGTTGTAGAAGAATATCTACTAGAATATACATCTCTGGACTCAAAGAGATGGGTCAAAAACCTTCAGAGTTGCGGAAGAAAGACTATGATTGAAAATGTCGCTTTGGGAGATCAAAACTGTAGCTCTGGCATATGTATTCATTGGGAAAACCTGCTCTCTTATACTTGATTTAGGTAAGTAAAGAAAACCTTATCTAGTCCTTGGAATCTTGGGCTGCGTGGATACAAACTAATTTAGTTTCAAATAAACAGAAGATTAAAATAGGATAATAGCTATGGGTTTGTCACCCTCTCAGACACACGGAAGTTTCAGCTGAACTGCTCACTCTGTGATGCAACGGAAAATTATGTAGTTTCCATCCAGAAGAAGCATCACAAGGCTTGTGTGACACAGCACTGGACAGTAAGCTCTATTGAAAACTTTCACAGTGTTGGGTGTATGGGAAAGTAAGTTAAATAAATACTCTGAACCTTATCTGTGCATACGGCAATGCCAGGTTTGTCCAAGAGGGACACTGCTAGTTGCAGCTCAGACATTTATAAAGCTTTAGCTCTGCAATCTGTGTTTTCATCCTTTAGTTTCCATTTCTTACCTCTTTTATCAGTGATCTCTTCCCCTACCACCATCATTTCTATCTATCCCTTTTATGGCCTTTTTTTCCTTTCAAATATCTCCTTTGCAGAATGTTATTTCAATATTAACTGGAGTTTGCAGTGAGGTTTCACCTTAAGCTTTATTCTAAGTAAAATCAATAATAGACCAAAGCTGTGTATTAAGACAAAATGAAAAACTGTAGAATCATAGGGTAGTTTAGGCTGGAAGAGTTCTTAAGGATCATCTAGATCCAACGCCCCTGCCATGGGCAGGGACATTCCACTAGGTCAGGCTAGATCATGGGAGAAAGCTCTGAGGTGTGCCATGCATCACTTTTGAAAATCTTTCTGAAATTGGGTTGACTGAAACAGACATTGCCCTGTCTCAGAGATAAGTAGCTTCTGCTCCACTGTTGTTTCTAGAAATACTGTAACACTTTGATAGTTTCATCTGGTTCAGAAGAAGAACATTCAAACTAAATGACCTGTGCGACATGTTTTGAGTAGTTTTTTAGCATGTTATCTTTATTTGCCAGCATCTGAATACTAGCTGTAATATCTCCTACTGATAGACTGATTGCTATTCCCTTTATCACTGTGTACTCAAATATAGTAGTTAAAAATGTTTTAATTCAGTTTTGTATATCCTGGCAGTGGAATGAAACTGGATTTACAACAATAGGGTAACTTGGTCATCACCTAACTTACAGGTGAGAAGCTCAACATATACCACAAGATACATTAGAACTGAAGTAAATAAAGTACTCCAGTTCTGTAATTTGTAACTTTCCCAGTGGTTCAATAAAGGATGGGGCAATACAAGATGAGTTTTCATACAGGAGAAGAATGGTGAACACATAAGCATTTGCTGTTGCCCCCACTTTTCTGGACCACAAATCAAGATGTTTTAAGACGGAATTTCACTTGATCTTCAGGGAAGTATGTTATTTCTTAAGGAAAGATTTTATTTTCAATCAGACTATGATAACTTTCTCTTCAGGTCAGGAGGAGAAAATCCAGTTCTATAATCCAGGATTTGCTATCATTCCCTTCTGGGTTTTGATTTTGTTGTTTTTCTTAGGTGTGGAAGGAGTGTTGCTGGCAAATGATGGTAAATCTGGAAAACATCAGATGATTAATAGTCCACTGGTAGGTGCCATCTTCTACAAATGCTTCTGGTCCCCTCTAGGAAACCGTAGGAGAAATACGCCTGTGTGGCATGATTGAGGTGCTGTTCCTTGTAGCACTCCTGCAAGTACACACAGGCTGGCTGGAGCTCTTCTCAGCCTGGGAAGATGCCAAGTGGGTGAATCTCCTGTTTCACCTCCTCCACAGATGCTCTCTGTGTGACTAATCTGGCACCAGTATTGCCTCTGCAGTAGTTTATGTCCATCTACATTATTCAGAAACAATGGGCATGCTGAAAAAGAACTTTAATCTTTTTTTCCTAAATATATAAATGTAGATACATAAAGGTAGTTAAATATTAATAAAATAGAGCTATATAGTGTACTTATAACATTTGAACTGGTTTAGAGTAGAACTTGGTATCCTTTTATGTAAAGTATGAAGGCTGGTTTATAGTATTGCATTCTTCAGCAAAAATACATGTCTTTGAAAAAGTTCTCCTGTTTCTTAATTTATTTCATTGCAGTTTTGTTATCTGCTGACAGTTATTTCAAGACACAGGTTAAAAAAAATGCCTAGAACACACTGTCAGTAGTGCAAATGTATTGAAGAAATATTTCTTAATTAGAACAGAGTACTTCAGCAGCAGTTCAGCTTTTAAGGGAAAAATAATAAAACCAAATTGCTATCTTTTTAAAAACAGACAAAGCATAGTGATGTTGATAGGAAAATACTGACTTATCCTCAGTGACAACTGATGAAATAGTTTAAGAGGATATTCTTTTAACAGTTAGTTATTTTGTTAATTTTTAAGTTGACACCTAATTCAAGCAGTGACAGGCAAGTTAAGTAACAGAGAATTTTCTTTCCCAAAAGGCTGAACTCCATAAATCTGAAATGTGGGTATAAGCCTCTACAGGCAGAGGTGAGATTTGGACTACAGCAGCCCTCATGCTAGGGAACACCATATCTACTGAGTAAACACAAAAGTATATTTCAATGCCATTACAGTAAAAATAGCTTAAAAGACCAGAGATTAATCCTGAGGAACTCAAATTGGGTGAGGAAAGGAAGCAAATAACTGTTGATTCATACAAGGAGTTGGGAAAATACAGCTGGTCCTCAGCAAAATAGGAAACATCCTGAATGCAAAGAGGTGTACCATTTTTAGTCCTCCTTCAGTGCTGGCTATTTAGAAAACAGAGATTCTAGAAAATGAAAGGATTCTGTTTAATTTCTCCAGTCAGAAAGACATGGATAAATGTCTTTGTCATCATGAACAGAGGGAGTGCAATTTAGTTTCTGAGTGTCTCTCTCTTGTTAACAGTGACAGAATCATTCCCCCAGTCAAGTCCTATTCCCATTCCTGTCCAAAGCAAAGTTCCCATTGCACAAGGTGCTGAAGAACAAGGCTATCCATTTCTCAAGTTTATGTGTTACATGAACTGTTAAATCCTAGAATCCTAGAATCACTATGTTGGAAAAGACCTTCAAGATCATCGAGTCCAACCATACCTGTCCACTACTAAATCAAAAAGATAGGTCTCTCATTATTCATCTGAAAAGAATAAATATAAATAGAGAGGGGAAGCTTCTTTTTTTCCACTGGCTTGTGTCCCCTAGAGTGAAGTAAACAGCAGGTACAGTGCTTCTACTCCAAATTAAGAATTATTTAAATCTACTGCTGTGTATTCATCTCAGACTAATGAAATTTTTTTTCAAAAATATAATAAAAAAACTGTCTGATCTTGAACTAGATTCTGTTTCAAAATAGGCCTAATAAAGCTGGTTGATTAATATGGCTGAAGAAGAAAAGGGGATGGCAGAAAAGACAAGACTGTACATTAGTTCTGCTTCTGAAGGCTTTTTAGTGAGAAATCCCAAAAAGCTGCCTAATTAAGGATTAAACCTCACACAGTAAATAAATGGCATTGGACTCCTTTCTATAAGGAATATCCATGAGCATTTATTTATAAAATAATGCATGTGAATAATTACAAAATCCACAACACTTTCTAAGTCTATTACATCATCCATAATATGAATGATTAACTATAATCATCTAGAGAAACACTTCCTATATTTAATCCACTATAAAATGAGAAAGCAAAAAAGCAGATGTAGGCACTGTAATTATTGCTGAGGAATAACTATAAGTAGAACCATAGCAAAATCAAGACAAATTTTATTCTGAGATACAATAGCAAAAAGTTGCAGTAGTTGTTATGTGAAGAATATAGGGAAGAATTCATATAAACAGCAACTGCAGAAGTAGTTCTGAAAACTGTTAGGCTATGGATGATGTGGAAGTGGCTCTCAGCTGGATGGCACCAAATCAAATGATCTAAGTAAATTATCATAACAGCAATACTTATAACTGTTAGAAATTGAAATTTCACAATGTCAGGAAAGTGATAGAATGTGAAGAGCCACCAATGAAGAGTAGCCACAAACAGGTTGAAAGCTTGTGGGTCAGAATAAAAGACAAAGGAACCAAGAGGAATCTTATAGTAGGTTTATACTACAGGCTACCTGATCAAGGAGAACCAATGAACGAAGCCTCTTTCCTCCAGCTACAGAGGTTTCATGCTCAGAAGCTCTCATCCTGCTTGGGGACTCCAACCACTCCAACATATGCTGGAAAAGCAGCGTGGCAAGCTGTAGGCAATGCAGGAGACTCCTAGAATGCATTGAAGATATTTCTTAGTCCAGCTTTTAGAGACCCCCACCTGAAGAGATGCAATGCTGGACCTGATGGTCACAAGTACAAGTGGACTTATCAGTGACCTTACAATTGGAGGCACCCTGGGCTGCAGTAATCATGCACTAGTGGAGTTCAAGGTCCTGAGGGATATAGGACAGGTGAGGAGTATAGTCAGGACACTAAATTCAGGAAAGTAGTATTCCAGCTCTTGAAGGAATTACTCAGTAGGACCCCCGGGACATCCTCCTCAAGGATATGGGAGAAGAACAGAGCTGGCAAATATGTAAGAATGCTTTCCATGAGGCACAATAGTGCTCAGTCCCCAGATGTAGGAAATCAGGCAGGAAAGGGAAGAGAGCAGCATGTCTCAGTTGAGATCTGCTGGTCAAACTCATGAATAAGAGGGAACTGCACAGGCAGTGCAAGCAGGAACGGGCAACATGGGACGTGTATAGGTACGGTGCCTGGTTGGGTAGGAATGAGATCAGGAAGGCCAAGGCTCAGCTACTGCTAAAATTGGCAAGGGAAGTAAAGGCTAACAAGAAGGGCTTCTACAGGTACATCAACATGACAGGGGACAGGACAAGAGGAAATGGCCTCAAGCTCCGCCAGGGGAGATTTAGTCTGGACATTAGGAAAAAAATTTTCACTGAAAGGGTCATTGGGCACTGGAACAGGCNATTCTATGATCAATCAAAAGAGGAAGGTTAAATTCATGCGCTCCCACTGATAACTGAAAATGGTGACCTTGTATCAACAGACAAGAAGACTCAGGTACTTAGCAACTTTTTTTGCCTCAGTCTTCACTGATAACCTCACTCCTTAGCCATGGGATGAGGTGGAGACTAGGGGGGTATACCCCCTCCCTCTGTAGAGGATAATCAGGTTCATGACCACCTGAGGAACCTGAACATATATAAGCCTATGGGACCTGATAAGATGCATCCCAGGGTAGTCCTGAGGAAACTGGTAGATATGGTCACCAGCCATTCTGCATGATATTTGTAAAGTCATGGCAAACAGAAATCCCTGGTGACAGGAAGAAGGGTAACATTGTCCCCATTTTTAAAAAAAGGTAGGAAAGACTACCCTGGAACCACTTACCTGTCAGCTTCACCTTTGTGCCTGGGAAGATCATGGAACAGACCCTCCTTGAAGCTATGCTAAAGCACATGGAGGATGAGGGATAATGTGATTGAGAGCAGCCCTGTAGAGAAGGACTTGGGTGTGCTGGTTGATGAGAAGCTCAACATGAGCTGGCAATGTGCACTCACAGCCCAGGAGGCCATACATATGCTAGGCTACGTCAAAAGAAGCATGGCCAGCAGGTCAAGGGAGGCAATTCTGTCCCTTTATTCCTCTCTTGTGAAATCTCATCTGGAGTATTGTGTCCAGTTCTGGAATCCTCCGTGTAAGGATATGGAGCTCTTGGAACGGGTCCAGAGGAGGGCTATAAAGATGACAAGACAGCTGGAGGACCTCCTACATGAGGTCAGGCAGAGAGACTTGGGGTTGTTTAGCCCAGAGGAGGCTCCAAGGAGATTTTATAACAAACTTCCAGTACCTGAAGGGGGCATACAAGAGAACTGGAGAGGGACTGTTTACAAAGGCTTGTAGTGATAGGACTAGGGGCAATGAGTACAAATTGGAAAGAGGCAGGTTTACACTAGACATAAGGGAGAATTTCTTCACCGTGAGAGTGATGGGACAATGGTATAAGTTGCCCAGGGAAGCTGTGGATGCCCCATCCCTGGAGGTGTTCAAGACCAGGTTGGATGGGGCCTTGGGCAGCCTGACATAGTGGGATGTGTCCCTACCCATCACAGGGGTGTTGGAACTATATTATTCTTAAGGTCCCTTCCAACCCAAACTGTTCTATAATTCTATAATTCTATGATTCTTTCATTCTGTGTTTATTATGATTACTAGTGATATGGTGTACTTTGATGAAGAGAGAATTAGTAATTCTTTGTCAGATTTTATCAACATTATGTAGAAAATTTAACTGATTTAGTAACTGATCATTATTCTCTTGCAAAATACCACAAAATATATCCTGTAGGTTTTCCTATGGCCCCTTTTCTGCCCTATATCTTTGTATTTTTCTATCTCAAATTTTACAGCTATTTAATTGCCTGTTAGTGTGACAGTTCAAATGCCCTTAAAAGATGATTAGATGGTTGCAAAGATTAAAACAGTCTTCACTGTCTTCTTGCTTTTTCTCTATTGCATCAATGAGACCTAATTTGATTTTTCAGCATTCAGAATCTGCATGTTCCATTTTAAATGATAATTTAGTAATTATATTTATATTCTACCATGCTTTGAAAGAATATCCCATGGTCAAAAATAGCTTAGTGCAGTCACACAGTGAAATCCATGTGGCACTACACAATACAGATTACGTTAGTTATTAGCCATTCAAAGTAAAATTTAAAAGCAAGCAAGTACAAATCAACACATTCCAGATAGTTTTCCAGTCAAGAAGTCTCCAAATATTTTGTGTTTTGACAATGACTGACTTAGAGCTGTAATTTGCTCTGGCAAGTCTATCCCACACACCCTACCACTGGCAGAGATGAAGGCTCAAAGAAATTTTCAGGCTTAATTAATTTTCACACCCACACCTGCTTGTAGATAGAATAGAAACTAACAGCTGGCTTTGAAAAAGACTGAGCATACAGAATGTCCTGGCTTTTCACTAGGTGAATACCTGCACTGGCTTGCTAAATTCCCTCAGCAGGCTACAGAGCAAAATCCATGGGGTCAGGACATTAGCACCACAATGATGTTATTTTTGTCGTTAATGTGCTTTCTGGAATGGTACTAACTGGTAACAGCACTCCCCAATGATTTTGGCATGTTTGTGGTGCATCCTAAGCCCTGGCAGTTCCCAGAATGCAAATATGGCCATATGTTTGGGTTAGGAAGAGAGCTTAGCCATATGGACAAAAGCTGCCCAGTGTTTTGTAAAGAATTAGTTTGCCAGTGCAGGCGAACTCAAAAGTGTGTGATGATGAAAATCTCTGCCCAAGAGGTCCTGCTAAATAAAAGGTACCAGAGAGGTCAGTCCCTGACCCTGAGGCCAAGTAGTGCAACTGCTATGTGCCCATGTAGTTTAGGGATAACCCCTTCTGCAGCTGAAACCCCTGTCTATGCAACGTAATCTCTGGATCTTTTCTGGGCCTTGGTGATCATTTTGCAGGCCAGGGCATTATTTAACGTGCACCCTGCCAGTTCAAGCTGTCTGAGATAATATGTTGCAGGCCACCAGAGCAGTGGTATTACAGCACAGAAAAATGGCCATATGTATTGCACACCTCTGGGCTGTGGTATAGGGGAACATGGGAGCTTTGAGGGTTCAAAGTCAGCCCAGATAGAGTAGAAGGAGCATGTATAGTGTGGTAGCCAATCTCACAGTCCTTAGGATGAGCTATTATCAGAAACCTTTCCAGGCTTTGAATGGGAGGAAACAAAAAGGGCTACCAGTTAATCAGCATGGACAAGCAAGGCTCCGTGACATCACCTTTGACCAGCATAGATATATCCAAAGTGACATGTGTTGCAGCAGAATAATCATATATACTGAAAAAGGAAAAAATACTTTGTATACTCTTCTGTGTAATGCTGCTTCCTTTACATGGGATTACTCTTTTCCTAAATAGTGCTGTCTCATGGCTGACTTTCCCAAGCCCTTTCTCCTTGGAAGTCTTTGAAGTTTTAACTTAATTAGTGAAGTGCACAACCGTTCTGTCAGAGCAGTAACTTCTTCCTAGCTGCCAAGTATCTTCTATGGCAATAAAATTCCACAGAAGTTTGGCAATTCAGGTTACATTAAAATGAAGTGACTTTGATGCTTCCAGGAAATACTGGCTCTTCAGCAAAAGTCCTGAATGTTTTCATGTATGCAGAGTCCTCCTGACAGGCCACAGCTTCCAGCAAGCTTTGGAAATCACAGACAGAGCCACAGTAACCCTGTTCTCAGTGAGACGGAGTGGTGACTGATGAGCATGCCTGATGCCTTAATCTTTGCATATGTTGGCTGGTTTCTGTTTATCTTGATGTAATTAACTGAACAGTCCCCATATTAGTTCATTTAGTGTCATGAGAATGGGTATCTTCCTCTTGTATCAGTTGCAGCTGTCCATTGCTGATTGGACTCCAATGCACACACTGTACTTCTTGCTGTGACTCATGTACTCAAAAATGTCACAACCACATGAAAACTCAGAAGTGACCCAGAGGTAGCACACAGATGCATTCAGATACATGAGTGATAAATAAAAATACAGACCAAAAGAGCATGGAAAGCCAAAAAGCTTCACTAACAGTAGAAATGAATGGAAGCAAGATAAATTATTTGTATACATTAGGCAGAAATGACTTGACACACATAGATTCTTTTGGCTACAAATTGTTCTAGGAAGGAGTTTCTAGTGAGGCAGATGATGCTCACAGGAGTTTGCAGTACAGTTCTTGTGAAACAAACTTAGACTTGGACTCAATTATAAAGGTTATTTTAAAATTTTCCCTCTTCATCATCCATACACTCTCAAACATAAATCTTCCAAATTTTATCATCAGTTTTTCTTGCCTGAATAGTTTATTTGTATTTCCATATAACAACAAGCATTTGATTAGAAGCTGAGGACTAGCAGATTGTACAGTTTGGCTTCAAAGGGCAAAGCAGTCTCCCCACAGTCATTCAAACCAATCTGCATATTCACATTTTGTGCAACTCAGCCTACTGCAGTGTGAAACCTCATTATAAACTATAGAGGGCAGGTGAGGACTGTAAAACTTAGGATGGACTTGTGCACTCCATGTCTGAGTGCCTGAAACAATGTCTTTTCTTATAGGTACCTAAGCCAGATGTTTCCTCCAGCTAGTGACTTGAACTGCTGAGGCATGACTTTTTAATTTTCAAATGCATTAAGGAGTTTATAAGTCAAGACAACAAAAAAGAAATGTGGGTGAAAGTTACTTTGTAGATGGAGTTTAACATCAAATATTAACAATGAAAGTTATGTACAAGAAAGGTTATTGTTATGTTCCTCCCTTTCTTTTGTTTTCCTGCCACCAGCAGGAATGTTTACCCAAGTGGAACTTGGGTAAACGTTTCTCAAAGTATTAACCATTCACTCATGGCTGATGTATGGCATAGTTTTTCTTGGTGTCACAGCAGTGTATTTGGTTTCCTGGTGTTACCTTCATATTTAAGGACTGCAAACTGCAGAACTCTATAGATAATTGTAATTAGAGTGATAAGTGGGAAAGGAGCAGTGTATGCATTTACGCTGTTCTTTCCAAGCAGCTAATGACAGTTATTTTGAAATAATTACAAACATTTCATTCAAGGAAAGAGTCAAATCAGACCAATAATACAGGTCTCATATCAGCATTTGGCAACATAATATTTAGTAATTTGAGTAAATATCCTCTTTCCAGTAAAGAGCTGGGGGGGGAAGAAAAAGGG
>WAAB01008724.1:137818-160002 GCA_013389865.1 Piaya cayana
AAAGGAAAGGAAAGGAAAGGAAAGGAAAGGAAAGGAAAGGAAAGGAAAGGAAAGGAAAAAAGAAATTAAAAATACACAAGGGAATTTTTAGCTGATATCATTGGGAGGGTGGTAATGCTGTAGGAATGTGGGTCTGGGCATTTTCCTTCTACTGCATAATGTCTTTCAAAGGCCATAACCAGGAATAATTGACATCATTTAGATTTTTTTTAAAAACACTAACTTTCAAAAAAAATTGAGGAATTTTATGAAAGACCGTAATTGGGTAAAAGGAAATATTTTCATCTACATTTTTGTTTGGTTTAAACTAAAACAAATTTAGAAAGTAATTCCTATATCCTTATTCTTTGACACCTTTAAAAGAGGGAAGAAGATGAAACAGAGGCAAAACGTATTTTTTGTGATGTCTGACTTCGTTATAAGATTTTTCAGATATATATGTAGAACAGAGGATTGACCCAGGTAGAAGGTCTTATGGAAATATTTCCTTTTTTGATTTTTATTGCTCCTCAAGTCTGTGACCATCAGAAAACAGCCCAATTTTTTGATGAAAACATGAAACAGAAGACTATTACACAAAGCATGATTGGATTTATTATCTTCACAGGTCTAACCTTGCCAAGATTTGTCATCAAAGGCCAGCATTTCCCCGTCAAATGTGCCTCCATTTGATGAGAGCTAGAAACAATGCCAAAAAAATTAAAAATGTATTTTCTAAGCACAGATCAGTGCATTCCAGTCATGTAAATGTAGCTAGGTGTTTACTGCTGGTGGTCAGTTCTCATGAATGAATTTGCAAAATCAGAAGAAGACATACAAAATCTTGAGAACAGATGAGAGCAAAGCTGGTTTCTTTCCTAGAGTTTTCCTCTCCTTACAAAAGCTTGGACAGTAAGCTCATACATGTCTGTTTCAGACTTGGTATATATACAGAAAATTACAGTGCTTTGAGAAAAACATGTGGCAGCTACTACCGTGTTAATCAATTAAGTATTGGATTAGCCCAGTCGTTCCACAGATAATGTATAACTGAGAAAGGCAAGTCAATTACTAGCTTGCTTAATTTTCTTCAATAAGAATTTTATAACCAATGCTATGAATATTTATCTGTATTTTCCCCTCAGACAACTGGTCTGTCCTCTAGGCTGGAGGCATTTTTACTGACCACGCACAGACTGCAGTATGAGCTTTTTATTTTTAATTAAACATAATTTATTTAAAAGTAAGTCTGAAAAAAATGTGTCCCTCCTTAGCCTTTCCCCAAGAATTACTAATAACAGCCAAACTCAAATTTTACCCTCTGAGCTTACATTTTGTATTTGGCCATTGTGTTTAGTGTTTTATATTCCTGAATGCAAACTAAATCAAACTAAAGCATTTGGAGCTCTTCTTGAGACTATATCATACATAAAATAATCCAAAACTGTTAATAAGATATATTAGAAACTATTTTTCATTTCTGAAGTATTCACATACTAGTCAAGGCAGTTTAATCTGTGCTGAACACAAAATATACGAGATGAGGTATCTCCTAACCATTGTCTGCTTACATTATTCAAACTGGGCACCAAACATCATGGCTCTGAACTTATCACAAAGATTACACAAAACTCCCCAATTTTTAAATTTTCTGTTGATGTTTTCTGATCATGATATTCCCCCTAAGAGCATAGTTCTCTTGGGGTTTTTACCATATTTAAGATGGGATCAAATTAGTTTGTATGCCTCACATATTAAAAATGCAGGCATGTTCCCTACCACAAGATAGATCAACTAGCATTTGTCTACATGTGGAAGAAGAGCTTAATTCTTGAGAGTATATAATCTACTCCTGCAGATAAAGGGATTTCTACAATATTGTCCTAAGAGTTTTACTTGGTCTGGAGGTTTTCTGAGATAAAAGGAAAACAGAAGTTGGGGCTTAGGGCTTAGCTTTTTCTTGATGGTAGAGTATTAATTTGGTTTATCTCATTATAGGGAATTCTAATGGTAATAAGATCACTCTGAAAACTGAGTCAAAAAAACCCACATGAAAACACTGTTTAACCTATTTCAGTAGTGCTTTTGATTGTAATGAAAGGAATGTAAGCAATAAATTTGACAATAATTTTAGATGCTATTATTATTTTCATACTTCGAAACCACTTAATTTAATTTTATCCAAAGAATTAAATCAGTTCTTCCTGCTTTTATTTTTATCCAGCAAGATTAATGTATTATCTCTATTAGAGACACAGTTATGACAAGCCAGTGGAAAATTGTCTTAAGAAACACTGACATAGTGGTTTAGAGAGAACCCTACACTACACACTGTCTTGGGACTTCCTCTAGTATAGGAAACTTTCATTTTATATTACTTGGTGAGCAAGTTATTATTAGTTTTTCTGGCTTTCTGAATCACTTTAAGATTTTAAAGGATCGGAGTAGTGGTGCTGTATGTCCACCTCCATCTGATCCTGTTCGAGAGAAACAAACCAGAACAAATTCTTTTGAAATCCCTGATTTTTTCTCTATATGCAAAACAGACTAGAAAAAAACCTTGAGTTGTCAAGATTGCAGATGGGGAGCAGAACAAAAAACTGTCTTGTGAGTCAAAGTAAACTTCTAAATGCTGGAGTGCTTCCCTTGCCATATTTTCTCCAGCATACTGTTGAGTATCAAAGCAGAAATATTCAGTTACTTAAACCATTGGAAAGTGCCATCTTTATGATAGACAAGAGTTAGCAATTTTTTCAACTGCAGAGCTGGGTACAAGACCAAGATGGGTGTGAAAGTGAGGAAGTGCAGAAGAAGGCACTGAAATGGTTTTTCCTTCCCATGAAGGAAGACTGCAATGGAATGGGACTTTTCAAGCCTTCTCAATTGCATTTTGAGGGAATGAAAGAAAACTACAAAAAGTTTCAGTAATTATGATAAAGCTAGATAATGCTGGCTTGTGCCTATGAACAAAAATAATGCTTTATTTATTATTGTTGTAAATTACACTTTGATATGTGGATTCAACAAAAACTTGGTTTGAATTAACAGTGTTTATCTAAAAAGCAATGAAACATGGTGTTTACATCTGAGATAATCAGGGAATTGTGCTTAAATGATTGTGTTTTTTTATGGACACTTCAGTGGCAAAAGTTACCAACATAATAAGGCTTTTGTAAATGATATAATGAGGACATCTCTGTCAGAAGTGCTCAATTCAGCTGAGAAGCAGACATTTTAATCTGTGCAGAAGTGTCTAAGCTCCCAGGACTATTTAAAACTGACACACAAAAATATAGAGGGAGAAAGGCAGTAGGACAGGTTAGAAATGTGCAGGCAAGTGCTAACAGAGAGCTAAATTCCATAGCTGATAGACCGTGAGGGCTTAGGATGGCAAACTGAATTGTCAGAATGAGGATCTGCTAAGAAGAGATGTACCATCCACTGAGTATCAGCCCTCAGTGATGGCCAACCACATCATTGCTGAATTACTAACAGGTTTACACCAAATGGCACAAAACCTGAAACAGTGCAAATTGGTGTGTGAGGAGGGAAAGATCTCTGTGTCTCCTCCTTATCTAACTTAATTAGGAAGGACTGTATTCTGTACGTTGTTCACATCAGTCATCATCATACTGCATGAGCAGGTGTCAGTGGGACTGTATGAGAACAAAGCTTCAGGCACCAAGAACTGCAAAGCAGCTAGGTGCTCCCTGTCATTAGCTCAGTGATCCCTATAAGTAAATAACTTATTTCACAGGATATGGTTTCGGATTTCCCTGTTGCCTATTAAAACCATGATAAACCCTATGCAGAGCTACAGACTGGGTGAGGTCTGTTTGGAGAGCTGCCAGGAGGAGAGGGACCTGGGGGTGTTGGTCGACAGCCGGCTGAACATGAGCCAGCAGTGTGCCCAGGTGGCCAAGAAGGCCAATGGCATCCTGGCTTGTATCAGAAACGGTGTGACCAGCAGGTCCAGGGAGGTTATTCTCCCTCTGTACTCGGCACTGGTGAGACCGCTCCTTGAATACTGTGTGCAGTTCTGGGCCCCTCAGCACAAGAAGGATGTTGACGCTCTGGAGAGTGTCCAGAGAAGAGCAACGAAACTGGTGAAGGGGCTCGAGAACAGGCCTTATGAGGAGCGGCTGAGAGAGCTGGGGCTGTTTAGCCTGGAGAAGAGGAGGCTGAGGGGAGACCTCATTGCTCTCTACAAATACCTGAAGGGAGGTTGTAGAGAGGAGGGAGCTGGCCTCTTCTCCCAGGTGTCAGGGGACAGGACAAGGGGGAATGGCCTCAAGCTCCGCCAGGGGAGGTTTAGGTTAGAGATTAGGAGGAAGTTTTTTACGGAAAGGGTCATTAGGCACTGGAATATGCTGCCCAGGGAGGTGGTTGATTCGCCTTCCCTGGAGGTGTTTAAGTTACGGGTGGACGAGGTCCTGAGGGACATGGTTTAGTGTTTTGTGGGGGTGGTTGGACTCGATGATCCAGTGGGTCTCTTCCAACCCAGTGATTCTGTGATTCTGTGTGATTCTGTGATTCTAAGCCTATCCTTTTTGTTCAGTCTCCTCAAACCAGTCATGGCTTCATTAGTGTGCCACGAAAAGGTGAAAGTGCTATTCTGAAAATTCCATTGACAGCTTACTGCTTCTGTTGAGCTGATGTAAAATGGGAATTTTTTATTTTTCAGATTTATCAGGTGTGGTTCTGAAAGAGATAGGCCATGTCTGACAACTTTCTTTTTTTCAGTTTATATTTTTATTTAGAGTTGAAAGCAAGGCTAAGCTGTAGTAGTGTTGTCATCACAGACTGTCTCCTGAGCACTTTGAATTGCAAGTGAAAATTTTATAGAACCTTTCTGATGAAAAGCTTGTTCTGCATTGTGGTCTGCCCCTATTGTCAAATATTATTTAGAAGCTTGATGCCATATACTACATCTTCAGAGAAATCAACAAATCCAAGACACCAACAGATTTTTTGCAGTAGCATTGAGATACTCAGGGCAACACAAGTGAAAACAGAGGGATCACTGCTTGGGAACAGGCTGGATATCAGTTGCTGTGGGTAACAAGCACTTCTATTGTACATTACTTGTTTTCTTGTTGTCTTATATTCATTGTTCTATGAAACTATCTTTATCTGAACTTACAAGTTTTACTTCCCAAATCTCTTCCTCATCCCACTGCCAGGGTGAAAGCTGAGTAAGAAGTTACATGATACTAAGTTGCCAGCAGGCACTAAACCACAACAATGACCCAAAGCAGAAAGGAGAAGCAGAAATGTGACAACAAGCTGACAGGTAAAGGCTGTCATATGACTGCCAGAGCTCTCTTTAGGGAAAACATCTCTGGGGAAATCTCTTTGCAGTCTGATGTATCTTACATGTCCAACCTTAGCCTATCTCTGCTCCTCACCCTGAACCCCCCCCAAAAAACCTAGAATTTTAAGTGTCCTGGACACAGTAAAAAATTACAACAGAATACCCCCAAGTACTTTTAAATCCCAAAGTCATTTTCATAGGCACCAATTTCAGATTATGTGAATTTCAGAGACTCCAGATAGAAATTATCCCTTTTAATTCATAAAATCTCATAAAATATGGAGATACCTGCACTGATACCTAGGCTATATCCTCTAAGTCCTATTTCAGAAGTAGATTTTTATCCCAGGCTTATTTCACTGTGGTCTAAATCATACGGAGACATTCCTGACTCCTTGATTTACTGATTAATTTTCAATGTTCTTTCCTGTAATACATTAAGGAAGTCTTTCTTTCAGTCATTAAATACAGGTAGTCTCACCTGTAGCAGTGAAAAGAGTAAGAAAAAGAAAAGAGCAAGGAGAAGAAAAAGGCTTAGGAGAAGCAGAGGATTTTGCTTTTTTGCTTTGGACACTCAGAATGCTAAGAATATGCAGAAAAATTAAGAACAAGCATCGAGAGAACTAAGATCCCAACCCTGGGCAGAAGCCTGAGCAAATAGTCAAATCTTGCACTGTAACTAGAGAATCAGTAAATTTTCTCTCAGTCATATTTTGGCTCCAGTGATTCCCAGGTTAAAGGAACACTTTTGTTTCTGGGCTGAATGGAGCTCACTGCACAGACTACGCCATAAGAAAACTTGACTAACCATAATTGCTGTACTTTGTTCACAGCAATCATCAAATTACTCCACAAGTAAGTATCAGTATCTAAACAAAGCAAAGTCATTTCTCAAATAGCTAAGCTACAAAGAACATGAAAAACAACAAAGATCACCAACCCAGTTGCCACCAGTTATGATTGGTTTATGCATTGATACCAAATATTGTTATCTTTTCTACTTAGATAAAATGGCACATTTCTGCCATTAATTACACTGACACTGGAAGGATTTGCTTCCTTACTTAAACACCAGTCTTTGAATCTCTCTGCTCAGAAAAGGCAGACCTGTGAGGAAATGTAAAAATCTACTCCAAGCAATCAGGACACTTAGCAATTTGTACCCAGCCAAGACGGTTTAAAAATCTCATGCTCGTTCAGAAGGGGGTTGGAAGGTGGGAGTAAGCCCCAGGTATGAGTCATTACTGAAGAATTTCTGAGATTCCCCTGAGTTACTGCTAGTAGAAGTGTGTTCATGGCTGGATAGCTCATATGTGGAAATGAACCACTCCCGAGTTTCTTGACGGTCTGCAGTAACAGCAACTGTTTTCTTTAGTCAGGTTTGGTTTAGATGAGCATATTGTAGAACAACTGCAAAGACCACTGTGGAACATGCTAGAGTGTCAAAAAGTAGTGAGTTTGTGTTTATTTAAAAAAACTGCTATCCTCTAAAGTCATAAGAGGTTTTGATTTGAGGATTTACATCACTCTGGGTTGTAAAGATGGAAGCTGGGCTTCCTTTAAGAAGATGCCTGGAGAGTTAGAGCTGCAGAAGCCTTTCATGTTCACGTCTGTAAATGCTAAGCTGGCAAGTGTATGTCGGAATTCCATTTCTGTGTAACTACTTCAGGAAGTAATCAGAAAGAGCAATCATACAGACAATTCCCTGATGTTAATTGCCACTGGTGGGTCAAGGTCATGTCAGGCTCATGGTTGGATTTTATCCTAGTATGCCTTCCCAGTTGTTCTGTCCTGTACACTGCAGTTCACTTCCAGGTTCCCTCATGGCTGAAAGCTATAAATTAGTTAAAAACTACCTTTTGGTTTTGCTGTGCAGTTTGTGGTGTTTCTGAAAGGCCTTCTACCAGCACTTTATCCAAAGTCTTTGGGTATAAAACTTTACAGGATTTTTTTTTTCAATATTCTAATGCCGCATGTATTTGCCCAATTGGGTTGATAATTTGACAAGTAGATCAAAATGTGTTTATGTTTGTTCTTTTCGTTCGAGTTTCATTAATGAGTGAAAAGATATCTTGTATAATAATTGTTCTGCTACATACTTTTTTTTCAATGTAAAGAGTTTAGATACATTCTCTTTTAACTGTTAGCACTACAAATGAATCAGGGAAAAGTAGAAGGGTGCCGGCTATGGTAAGTGACTTGTTGGGGATTATTCTTGTGGTGAAGTTCACGTATCAAACTGTGGAAAAAGTTTGGAACTTTCCCCTCTCCCTAACTTTAATAAATTAGAAGGGGTTGATATATTCTGGCAACAGATAAGTCAAATAGAAGGTATACTTGGTGCTCTGTGCATGCAGGCTACTTTGCTCTTTTGTTGTTTTTGTTCAGATTATTTTGGCTGTTGTAAAACTCTCTTTTGCTCTCCAATGAGTCCTAGCATACATGGGAATTCAACAGGGAAATGGAGAATCAGCTATTTATTTTTAAACTTAAACAAAAATGTTCTCCTCTAATAACAGCCGGAGAGAAGAAACAGCACCGCTAGCACTGTGCTTACAGTACACTGCATTTTGCAAAAAGTTTTTAGAGTGCAAGTTTGGCAAGGAGATCTACTATATATATAGACACTGTGACATGGTAGTCAGCTTTGATTAATGGAGGGCTCTGACCTTAAGACATATTTCAGTGGGCATTTTTCTTAATACATGTTTGTAGTCAGGTGATCATGAGAGAATCTAGGTTTCTTCGTTTAAGTGTTTCCGACCCTTGCTCTTACAATACTGACAGTTTGAACTGCATGCAATTCAGGGGTTCAAAATAAAAGTTTACAACATGACAGGCTTTAAATGTTGTTTTCTAAGTTTAATGATTTTATGAATACTCAGGATAGAGTATATTGAATGAATGTTTCATAGAAATCTTGCTGATACCTGTACTCTCTGTTCCTTAGCAGACACTATTTATTATATATTATTTAAACTACAACTGCCATTAAGAACAAGTGTTCCCATGTGTACCTTAGGTTTCACCTCCCAAAAGGAGGGAACTAGAACACTGAATACCCAAGAACTGCAGCCTTTCTCCTCCACTGCTGAACCATGTCTCAACCCTAATTTGACCTTGAGGCAAGAGGAAAGGCAACTATTGTCCACTACCTCCTACATCACTACTGTACCAATTCACCAGAGGCATGTGTCACCTTCTCCTGCCCAGTGTGACAAGCCAGCCTTGTTGCCTTTGATCGCATTGCAGTTCCAATGCAGGGAGAGCTCTGCTCAACATCAGTAGAAACAGTCTGTGAGAAGCACAGCACTGGATTTCCAGATCACTCCTTCCTTTGTACACAATCAGTACAACATCTTGTCCAGATGGATATTTTTCCCCTCTGTCTTCTCTAAAAGGCATATTGGCATTTCCAAATAAGTACAAGCTACTTTATTTCTAAATACCAACAAGACTAATTAGAAGGTAGATGTTTTTATTGAATACAGCTGGCACACTATGTATTTCCATGTTCTCTGGGAAAACGGTTGCAGCTGGAACAAACACACTGTCACCTATAGTAAAACCATGGAAAAGATTCTTACTTGTGCTAAATAAATGGTCTTATAGGCAGAGGCTGTCAAGCAACACTAGAGCTATCCTTTGAACATACTTTGTGACTTTTCCCTTAGCACAAATTTAAGGTTCAGGGTTGATTTCTATAGTACACCATCAAGTCAGCAAAGGTATTTTCTGGGTCACCAAAGCTAAGGCACCGCTACTTCCTGGTTAACACACCTCATTCCTAAAGAAAGCTATGCTTCCTGAACATAGTGTCATAGCTGACGGTGAGTTTAGCCAGAGCTGGCCTATAATTCAGGCACTCCATCGTAAGGCATGTTGACAGCAAATCCTTATGTAACTGTAGGTGCTGCTATGCATGTATTTTACAAATGTGGACTCCAAATAAAGAGTGCAAAACTCAACTTTCAGAAGCTTTAGCTCTATACAGAAAGCCTAATATAAATAGTGGAATGGCCTAAGAAAGTAATACAAGAAATCAAATGCTGTGAATGCATTAGGTTAGGAAACATAGGTAAGGGCCTCTCCCACCTCTCTAAGTTAGCTGTCTTAGCCATTGCTATAAAAGAGGCAATGATATCTATTTGGATTTTGGTCTTCAACTCAATCCAGAGAGTAAGCTTTGTCAGTGCCTTTTGAAAGACCCAACCTGTACTCACCTGTTTTCAAGAGGCCGTAGCAATGTAACAGGCCATATGGACGTACGTCATAATAACCACTAGGTCAAAATGCTTGTCTGGCAAGCAGGAAGGCAAAGTCTCAGTCTGTCACAGCTAGATGGGAATGTAAGCCTTTGTGGCCTGAGGCTTGACTGCACCTGCTGAGCAAGGAATTCTCAGCAGCACTAGCAGAGGGCTCTGTCCAGTTTCTATCTGCAGCCTGAGGCACATTAATGCAAAGTAAAAAGTTAAACTTAATATTAAAGCCTCATTAGACTGACAGCTTTACTGACCACCTTTTTTTTTTTCACATAGCAATGAAGCAAAATTGCCCTTTCTCAGGAAACACTTTAGGATGGAGGGATACTAAGCTTGGAGTGAGGTGACAAAGCCCTGGAGATACCTAGTGTCTTTCCTCTGTGCAGGCACAGAGTAGATTGCACTCTATCTGAACAGATTTTAGGAAGCAATATGATCCCCTCAATGGCCATCACAAAGCCTGTTTTAAGATTCTTTCCAGGCTTTGCATAAAGCCAACCATAGCAGTAGGGATTTGGTTTTTTCTCGGGAATGCAGAAAGGGAGAAATACACTAGGACTTCAGCATTGTTAGGCACAACTTTCAGAAATGTGCATTACTGATGTGATAAAATACTTTATGTATGTATCACATTATTTCATTCTGAAAGCATTTATACCTACTTGAAAATATAGAAATGAGATTCTCATCCAATGCGCCAGGCTGTTTGTGTCATGCTTTTGACCATAGTTCCTGTTAGGCTGGGCAATGGAAAAATAATCCATCATTTATTTCAAATTATATCACTGTGAAAGTACTATTTAATAAAGAGATTACATCTTTCTATGAAGTCACCTCAATATAGTATTTGCTTATCAGAACATGTATTTTATTACTGTCCTTCCAGAATAGGTCTGTTATAGGATAATTTGCTAGTCATAATGGACTTTAACCATTTCAGAATAATGCACTAAATTGATCCCAGGTGGCACAAATAAATGGTCTGACTGGTGGTGGCAAGATTGCTGCTTACAAATATTAACCTAATGAAACAGATGAGGAAATGTGAGACAAGTGAGTTCAAAACTGCAAAGATCTTTTAGGCAACTGTGTGAAGTGTAAACATTACGGCTTTCAGTCTGGGAGCCAGAGTATTAAAAAAAAGAGGTAGAGGTTATTTTAAGAAAAAAAAAAATCTGAAGCTTGCCTTCACATGCAAGCAGGCAAATAAGAAAATAGCTTAAATTAGATGAGATTTTGTGGTTACAAATGTTGTTTACTTTGAGCTCATCTGTAATGCTGAGGAACATTCCTGATTGCTGGAGGGTATTCCTGAATCCATAAATGTCTGGATCCCATCACTCTTATTCAACAGGTGCAAAGACCAAATATGTGCCCAACCTGACAGTCCCTTCAAGAAAGCCTGCCAGAAACAGCCTGAGTCATCAGCATATGGGATCCACTCTGAAAATAATGTAGGAGAGAAATATAGGCATTACAGTAACTTCCCCTATTTTTGACCAGACAATTTTGTTAGGTGATCACAAAATCTAAGTGTGTTCTTGCAATCCCCTTACTCCAGTGCTGAATGTCTTGGTATACTTAAACCATCAATTCTGCTGGGGAAAAGCTACCTGCTCAGCAGGTATCATAATGCCCTGGCACAGTGTATTTTATCTTGGCATCCTACAACAACAAGTTTTAGAGCTTACGTGAAAGGATTTTTGTTTCCATTAAAAGATTTGTAAAAAAAGCAGCAAAGTTGTGAATATCAGGAAAAAAAGTAGTACTTATTCACGTTAGAAAAGAAATTGCCTACTGGAAAATTTTAAATTAGATATTATTGATTCTAATACAAATCTTTTGTTGTTTATTTATAATTTGTTTGCTTTTGTAACATTTTA
This sequence comes from Piaya cayana, assembly GCA_013389865.1. Taxonomy (NCBI): domain Eukaryota; kingdom Metazoa; phylum Chordata; class Aves; order Cuculiformes; family Coccyzidae; genus Piaya; species Piaya cayana. The sequence continues at coordinate 149,257 of WAAB01008724.1, forward strand.
ATACAGGCTAAATAATTACCAAAAAATTCTGAAAGTTTACTTAAAGAGATCTACTTTCAAGAGCTTTGTTTAGTAAGTGAAGTAAAGATTTCCATTTTATGTATTTTAATATATAAGGTAAATGGACAGTTTAAAATTCGGTAAGAAAAAACCAAGAATTTAGAAGCCACATTAAGGTGACATAAATTAAATCTAGTGAATGTAAAAAAGAAAGTAAAGGAAACCTTGAAGAAGGGACAAATGATGAGAATTGTTCTTGTTCTTCCAATTTCTAATATTCTTATCTAAAATCTCATTACTTTGTTATATCTATTTGGTATCAATGCTGTTGTTTATTAAAGACTTGAACAAGCATCTTGTTATTGAGCAAGTTCTTATGCTTAAATTTATAAAGGGAATCCAAAGCTTTTGAAACAGAGTGATTCATGGACAAAAAGCAGGTAGAATGCAAGGTATGATCCTGAGTATGATAATTTCAACATAAACAGATTTGTCCCGACAGTCAACTTTTTCACTAAACAGACATATGTTTAGTTACCTTACAAGAAAAAAGTCCTGCTACAAGCCATAAAACCAAGTAGAAGGCAATCAATTTAAAAGTGATGTACTAATCATCAAAACAGTCTGATTTACCATAAGCCATTAAAACGTTTCTAGGATGAAGGCTGTTTGTGGGAATAATCTCTCTTAAGAGGATAGCGTCCATGGTTGAAATTGGGAAATAGAATGTTTCTGCCATTTTTTAATGGGACTGGAAAAAGAAGAGTTGTAATCATTGACACTACAACTTCTGCTACTTTAGCACAAAATGTTCTTAAGTGAAACAAAATAATGTGTTTAATATGCCTGCAACAGGAAGCTCTTATCATTTCAGTTCCAAATTATTTTATTTCTGTGGTTGGGAGATATGTATTTCAAATAGAAACTCTTCTTGATTTTTATTTTTTTGCCTTTTGCCATTTGTAAAATGAACAGAACTGAAATTGCTTTGATGCTAACATGTTGTTTTCTTAATAGCACTTAATGCCAAGAATTTCTTCCAGTGTGCTTTTGACTGAAGTTTCCAAAACAAGGGAATTCAAAATGATAGCCGGGATGACAGGAAATCATGATTTCATAGAACAAAACATACTATGATGTTTTTCCAGTAGAAATATTTATTTTGGTCTTTTTGCGAATAGATCATTTTGTTAACATCCTTGCTGATTAGAAAGACAAGTAAAAACATTATTAGCTTTTCTTTCAAGTCTTCGAGTCTGCAGTCTCATTGTAGCTGATAGGCAGAATGTGTATGCAACCCAGCCAGGATGATTGCCAGCTCCTTAGAAACCTGGTGTGGAAAAAAACTTTTCACAGACCCAGGGGAAATCTGAAAATACAGGGGAATATTGCATGTGTAAGAGCATAAGTATGAGATGACATGCTGGAATTTGTTCAGATCACAGTAATATCTTTTTATTAAATATATTTCAAATTGCCACTGCCTTCCCAGAGAATTATATAATAGCACTAGATAGTGTCTAGTTTCCACCAAAATATAACTAAAGACATACTATGTGACTGCCTAACTAGTATTTCTGGGGTTTACGTGTTTTATACACTTTAGTATGTACATTAAACTGCATCTTCCACACATAACAGAATATTCAGATAATTTAAACAACTTAATTTATTAGAACTAGTCTGTAACATTGCCTGAGAAACTGAATTAAAATATTTCACCTCTAAACACTGGATAATCTCCAGATTAATTTGATTTACTGTATTAAGGAAGGCATAGTAACTAGTACAATGTAATACAGCTCAGGTACTTAGATCAGAAATGGGTGACAGGCTTCCAGTTATAGAGCAAACTACCATGCAAAGATAGATGTGTACCACCTTATCATAATTACACAGATGCAGGAAAACATCTGCAGCAGGCTGAAGTTCAAAACCGCCATTGATAATGTTTTCAATTAATAAATCATTACTTAAATAGAAAACTACATCCCCCTTTTTGTACTAAAACAGCTTTTTCTTTTCACTGCTTGTTCTTTCACTTATCTACCCATGACATTCTGATTGATATGATAATGCAGAAATATTATACTCAGGTGGCTGCAAAACCATTTACATCAAGGAAATCTCAGTGACAAAGCATGGGAAGTTAGTTTCTGACAGCAAAAAAAGCTATACTCAAGTACAAGCTGACTTCTACTACGAAGTATTTTAGTAAAAATCTGTCAATCAAAAAATTCAATGTCTGGTTGAGGGTTTAGGGTGATAAAACCAAAGGTAGTATAGTAATGCTGGGTTGAAATTAGACACTATAATGCTTTTAAGGAATATGTTCTGCCAGGACAAGGCAACAAGCTAGATGACCCAGCAGCCTCTTACTAGAGATTTTTTTCTCTCTAATGCATGTACTCTGTTAGCGTTGAAGAACAGTTATTTCTTCTAGTCATGTACTTGCCCAGGTTAATATGAGGAGTGTATGGAACTAACATAGGAGTTGGGTTGAAGTTATATTAATGTTTGTTTATAGTCTGCTCTGAACAGAGCATTCAGAACAGAGAAATTTTAGATGAGCAAAGTATTTTTATACATATAGATGATTCAGGAAACATCCTTTGTCTACTTCTGCTTTGGTTTTGATACAATGTGTGTCCATAAACATCCGCTTGTAAACTGCAATATTTGAAACCCAAAACTAAACAATTTCCCAGAACAGTTGCTGCAATGTTTAATAAGGTTTAACTTTAAAGATTAACAATGTCAACTTTAAGATATTTTCTGGTTAAAAGGGGTGGGTGCATACTTTAAGCACAGGTGAAAGTCTTGGAAATGAAAGGGATAAAAGATGAAGCTCTCTGGCTCCCCTTGCTGCATCTGTGCTGCAAAGAGATGTTCTCCTCCTTGAAGACAGTGATGCTAGGAACAAGAGAATTTTTTTTGGAAGGCTGATGGCTGTTACTTGCAGCACATTGCTTTTCAGTAGTAGGCTTCTTGCATCTTGGCATTACAAATGGAATTCATTCAGCTTTCTTCATATGAAACAACTAATACCTTTGTTAATGTGCTGGGGTTTGGAGTAAGATTTCTAGACTTACGCTACTAAAAGAGCTGAACTCTCCTCCTGGAGTAGCAATAGGCTATGTTCCACTTAGAACAAGACAAGCGAAAGAGCCAAACTGGTGATAAGTGCTCTAGGACTCAGTGAAACCCAAGACTTGTTTCCCTCTCTCCTACTCCCAGCAAATATCTAGCTGTCCAGTCATCTAGGCACAGATTTTCTATTAAGGAAAACTTGAAAAAATATGTTCATTTCTATAACGTCTGTGAGTTTTCCTCAGAACTATGGTCCCCACCTATCTGGCAATTCCTTGCACCTACATAGTCTTTCCCCCAGTAATCCCATTTATCTAAAGAATAAACACATCTATCACAAAAAGTGTTGTAATTCCTGTTTACTTGTAGGGCTCAGCCTTCTCTCTTTGATACTCATGATGATTTCCCTTTGACTTCAACAGGACAAAGACAGCACTCCTTAGGAGAATCATCTGTTCTCTCAGATTTTTCTGAAGGTATGCTCAAGGCTGTAGGAGGAAGGGAGTATTTATATCCATTATTTGCCTTTATTCATTCTCCTAACATGAACAGGTTTTTCTCAGCAGATGTCTTCCTCTGTGGAGGAAGAGCAGGCAACAGCTCCACCTCCTCCTTCATTAGGTCTCTAACCAGCTGCTGTTTAAACTAGTTGCAATTCAAAACTTCTATCTAAAGCCCTGTGAAAGGATCTGAAAGCAGCAGTTTACTGTTCTCAGCAATGGCTCCACTTCCACAGAGCAAACCCACAGATTTCTGCTGTTAGAATGTCAAACTTTATTTCTGTAGCATTGATTTCATTTGGTCTCATAAACTCAGCTGAATTGCCTTCTACTTTCAAAACTGACAGAGAGAAAAAGGATGCTTCTCACTTCTCTTGCCTGTGAAATGAGGCCTCTTCACAGTTAAGAAAAAAATCAGCAAAAAACCACAGACCACAGTTAGTAACAGTGAATTACTGACCCAGCAATTACTTGCAGACCTGACACTGGTGTTAGCAAGTACTTATTATAAACTACATTAATCTAAAATATCATAATCTTTATGCTACATCTAAAAATCACGTTTCCTACTTTGAGTATCATTCTGCAAGTGTTTGCAAGACAAACTTATCTGCATGCATGCAAATAGGCTCAGGAAAAGCCAAGATACTCTGCTTAGAGATAACTGCAACTTGTTGTGTGCTTGATTTTAAATTATAGTTTCAATAGTTGAACACAGATATGCAGGATAGCTTTTCATGGTACAGGAGTCCCCATTAAGTGGACTTACTAAATACTCTGTTACCTACTATGTTTAGCTGTAAATTAGAAGGTATTGATTTTTTAAATTATCATTTAGCACATGCAAGAGAACTGGATGATCAGGCCCAGTCAACCTGGGTTTACAAAAGGCAGGTCTCGCCAAACTAACCTGATCGCCTTCTATGACAAAGTGGCTGGTTGAGGGAAAGGCTGTGGATGTATCTTCTTGGAATTCAATAAAGCCTTTGACACAGTTTCTCACAGCATTCTGCTACAGAAACTGTCACCTCTGGCCTGGACAGGCACACACTCTCCTGAGTGGAAAACTGGTTGGCTGGCCGGGCCCAGAGAGTGGTGGGAAATGGAGTTAAATCCAGCTGGAGGCCAGTCACAAGTGGGGTCTCCCAGGGCTCAGTGCTGGGTCCAGCCCTGTTCAATGTCTTCATCAATGACCTGGATGAAGGCATTGAGTGTACCCTTAGTAAGTTTGCNCCCTGTACTCCACACTGGTGAGACTGCTCTTTGAATCCTCTGTTCAATTCTGGGCCCCTCATCACAAGAAGTATGTTGAGGTTCTGGAGCATTTCTAGAGAAGAGCAATGAAGCTGGTGAAGGGGCTGGAGAACCAGTCTTAGGAGGAGCAGCTGAGGGAGCTGGGGTTGTCTAACCTTGAGAAGAGGAGGCTGAGGGGAGACTTTATTGCTCTCTACAACTCCCTCAACAAAGGAGAGCAGGGAGCTTGCCACTTCTCCCAAGTGACAGGGAACAGGACAAGAGAAAATGGCTCAAGCTCTACCAGGGGAGGTTCAGCCTGGACATCAGAAAAAAAATTTCATGGAAAGGGTCACTGGGGACTAGAACAGGCTGCCCGAGGAGATGTTTGAGTCATCCTCCCTGGAGGTGTTTAAAGGATGGGTTGATTTGATGCTGAGGGGCATGGTTTAATGTTTGATAGGAATCTGTGATCCTGTGGGTCTTTTCCAACCTAGTGATTCTATGACTCTGTGATTCTGTAAAATATATATCCCAACATTTTAGCCACATAAAACCTTTTGCATTTCATTTTTTACAACCTCAGATTTCAAATAAATAATCACACTGCCCTTATTCTTTCTTGTTATTATCTGTTTTACAAATTCAAGTGTCTATTGAAGATGTTTATCCGTAGTTGTATAATTCTCATAGAGTAAGAGATGTGAACAAAAGTGTGAAAAGAGGACCGAGGAAGATATCAAGAGGTCAACTTTCTGTCCTGTGGCAGGATTAACTATTTATAAATGATTCCTGATGTAGTCATAAAACATCCCTGGCTGGTTTTGACAGAGAAGTTTGGCAAGCTCCTTAGATAGTCTGTTCCTTACTGCCTTCACTGTTACAGAACATGTTTTTGCATCTAACTTCAGTGTGCTGATCAGCTATATAAGTTCATTTTTTTCTACTCTATCCATAGTAGACATTATTACCTCCTCTTGAGCAACAGCCTTTTGCATATTTGAAGACTGTTTTCATGTCTCCCCACAGCCTTTCTTCACTTTAAGAATAAACAAATCCTGTTCTTTCTTCATAGGCCATGTTCTCTAGACCTCTGACCTGTTTGTTGCTCTGCTCTGCACTCTCTCCAGTTGATCTGCATTTCTCTTGGGAAATAACCAAGAACATGCCTGCAGCCCATAAGTGAAAATACTATTTCCTCTGCCTCAGATCCAAAACTTCTGCTTGGACATGCCAGTAAGTTTGAGGGGCCTTTCTGCTTTGTGTAGAGTTTATGGCCTGTTTTAATAGTCAATATTTTAATAGTCAATACCTGGTCTGTAACCCTGGAGCTTATCATTCATTTCCCAGTTATTTCTACTTAAGCACAGCATTTTGTAACTTACTCATATAAGTCTGTTGGTGAAGATGATGTTGAATTTGAATCCTGATTCTCAAAGTAACAGAAGCATTGGCTGGCACTAAATCTCAGATAGACACTTCTGAAATCCTACCTTGTACATAATTACATAGTTTGAAGTAAATCCACAATAAATACACTCTGGGCTTTCCAATTAACACCAACCCTTGCCCAAGAAATACTGAATCTAATCTTTTTTGCAGGTGGTGCAAACAGAAGAGATTGTCCCTATTTTGGTGTGGTGCACAACTCTCTTTTTCTCAAAAGCTTTTTTTTTTGTCACAGATAAAACTAAGATTTGTTTGCTTGTTCCTGAGAAATCAACATTAGCTGCTATTTATTTTTGTCTTGTCTTTGGGATACTTATAATGGATTAATTGTTTAGTTTAGCATTTTCCAAACAATTTAGGTTAGGCTGACTGTCACCAGCATGCTAATTGTTCCAATCCTATTTTTGAAAACTGACCATTTATTTGTTCCTTCCATCATATAGAACCTCAGACAGTTATAAAATGTTCTATGAGTGCTATGGAATGATTTCACTCCCACCTAACCCAATTCAAACACATAGCCCATATAAAGAATATCTTATATTCCTAATCTGGACTGACTTTTTCATTTATCTTAGTTTTATTAGCTTTCTTACCCTGTCAGTCATCTTACTAAGAGCATAACATACACTGGCTTTCATTATGTTTACTGCAGTTAACTTTCCCTTCTGGCCTTCTTTTTACCAAGAATGTGATTATAGAAAATTCCTATTTACCCTTTAAATTTTTAGTGCTTGGTTTTGTTCCTGCTTGATGTCCCTACTTGTTTCTTTATATACATCCCTTGGGTTTTTTCTACAGAATTTTCACTTATGTAGTTTTTATCCTGAGCTCCAGATCAAAATTCAGTCTCTTGCTATGTTTCTCATATCTTCTTTGCAATTCGTAGTTTATACTTCCATTCTTAATATTATTGAGAAATCACCAATCTTTCACTCACCTCTAGAGGTCTTGAGATAGAGCTAATTATTTACATGTAATTAGTATGCCTGCTGGTTCCTGCTGCGAGGTTGATCTCTACTGGTATTTGCCTTGTTTCCTTCACACTGTGGTCTGATGCACTGGAGATTCAGGTGGAGTAACAGTAAGATTATTTTATTTCCCTCCATCTTACCTCACCCAAACTCTTCACAGTCACAAGTCTCTTACAATATTACCTCTCATCCTACAGAAGCAGTTGGCATGTCTTGAACAAACTGTCCTATTTTTTCCACACTAGTTCTCACTCACTCTTTGCTTTAGCTCTGCAATCTATCCTGTTCACTTGCACAGGCTTATTCTGAAATAATAAGATCAAAGGGTAATTTAGGTGGAAAGAAGGGGTATCAAGGGCTCTAATCTAGCCTGTCATTTGTAGCAGGGCCCACTTCAGTCAGAACACTCTGTTTAGGAACATTGTCTAGTTTTGAATACCTGGAGTGTCTCCAGCTTCTGTGAGAGCAACTGGTTCCAGTACTGAAGCACTATTAGTGCAAAACATTTTTCCTTATATCTATCTGGAATTCCCCATGCTGCCACTTGAGTTCACAGTCCTTTCTCTGTGCAAACATCGTCAGATGAGAACTTGTTAACTCTATTGTACGTTGAGGGGTATTAAAGCTGTATGGATATGCAGAATCTTGGCCTGGTCTGGGTGGACTTGTTTCTGATGATTTCTTTCCATTCTGTAGTTTTAATGGTATTACCTTAAGTATTGGTGATTGCTTCAACTTAACACTAAATTTGGGAAAAAAGTAAAAGATAAGGAGAGGTAGTATGGTGATACTTCTGGCTAGTGCAAATACTGCTCTGAAGGTAAAGAGGCAGAAGGAAAAGACTTTCACTCCAAAAGCAAACACAAGCAATTCTTCAGCTAGAGCTTTTGCCAGTACTCCAGAAGACATATCAACAAAGCATTCAAAAGGATTCTTTTTAATCCTACAAGGTTTTGAAATGTGCAATTTCTTTGTGTGTGTGTGTGTGTGTATATGGTGATAACAAATAACCAAATATTGGAAGTAGAAATTCTCTTCTGATTCAAAAAGAAATGTTTCAATGAAACATGTTTTGAAAAGTTGCTGATTCAGTAAGGTTAGAACAAGTAATTATAATTTTACTGCTATTTCTGATTATTTCAAGTGCTCATTCAAGTCACTTCCATGGAAAATTCCACAAAAAATAGGGAGGCTTCTTTTCTTATTTTGTGATGAAAGAATTTTTAACAAACATATAGCCAAATTCAGTTGAATTTTTAAGTGAAATATTGTAAGAGCGCTTGGAACTATTTACTCGCACTATTATTTTGCTTTTAAAACTTACTATAATAGCTTGGAAGGAAAATAAATAAACTGAATTATAGTTGTATTACCTGCGATCCATCACAGGTAGATAGCAATCCAAAGAAATAATTAATCAAATGTTTTCACATTATAGCAAAAAAAATATTGCAATACAGAAATAACGGCATTTAAAATTGCTTCTAGGGAGCAGTTATTTCAGCATACATCTTCTGGATAAAGGTATTCATAAGGAATATATAAAACCTGTAAGATTTATTATCTTCCCAAGCTAAATATTCATTGTTAAACTGCCTGCTTGATACAATGAAAAATAATCCCAGTCTGGCTGGCAATTTTTTGCTAAGTATATTTGATATGAAGCCAGACCATACAAATGCCAGCAAATTTATGAGCATTGTTGCCCAGGCTCCTGTTGTCTAACTGAGGACAGGCATGTTCAAAAGTGTATGTGGACATACACATCTCCACACACAAAAGATACTTCTGGAAGTGTGGCACTTGACATCCATCTCAAAACAAGACTATCTATCATCTTCATTTCTGCAAACATAGTTACTGAGCCTTTTGAGTTTCTCTCTATTTCATACATGTGAGATGATGCTTCTTTCCTGCTGGAAATGGAAGAGAGGTCATTGGCTACTTAGGAGAAGTGAGCGTATTCTTTTCTCACACACTGCATTTTCAACAGTGCCATTATTCATATTACCCAAACACACTGAAAGAAATATCTCAGTGTGTACATCTGTTCTTTAAACTCAGGTGTCACTGAATGACTCCTATTTGTTGTGGCATGGATTTATCCCAAAAATTTCAGCTTCTACAGGCCAGGATCAACATAGCTAGAATATTCCTACTCCTGCCTCTATCTGCTTGGCTCCAACAGATTCTCAAAGGAGTTCAGATTGCTGTTCACTGATGTAATACTCACAGGGTTGTGCGTATGGAAATCACCCTTGCACTCTCAAAATTACACAGAAACACAGATCATTTGAGTGAAAAACTTGAATTTGTTTTCAGTTTCCAGTTAGGAATGCCTTTTCTACACTTGCTTTTCTTCTTCTTAATACAGTAATTTAATTGTAAAAGGAGACATTTTAAGGAGTAAAATGAATATAAAAAATGGGTGCAAAAGCCTTTGATGGAGGAGCTGTGACAAGTCTCAAGCTAAAAACATAAACAATTGTTCCATAAAGGTAACAGAATTTTTTTGACAAAAAAGTCATACGAAAGAGATTGGTTAAAAGAGAGAAATAAAGTAAGGTGTAGCACTCAAGAAGGGTTAAAAGAAGATGAAGACTCCTTCACCAAACAGTAGCTTGTATGGACAGGAGAATCGTGGAAAGATCTGCTTTGACCAAAGATAAATGCAGGAAAGAGGAAAATTAAAATGCCAAAAACTTTGCCAAAATGTTGCTCAACTTCTTGTAATCTGGGGACTTGGTTTGCATAACATGAGGTCAGTTGAACAACGCTTTTCCCCCTCCAAGAAGTATATAAAGGAACCACAGCAAAAGCAATGAATAGAACTTAACTCTGGAGTTTGGATATGAATCAGGATGCGGTAAAGTCTGTTTATCAGAGTGTCAGATGTCTACTGTTCTCCTGTTACATTAAGAATAAAATTGAAGTAGCTACCATGTAAGGATTGTGCAATGACTTGCATAAAGTGACCTTGTCGATCACCTTCCCATTCCTGTTAGACTTTTGTCAAAGACGCTCTTTGTCTCATTTGACAGTTACTGGAACCAGCTCAGGGTTACATTTCTCATATCAGTCAAGCCTCCTCCACTGTCAAATGTGGGCAAGATGCTTTAGAGGAGGGCTTTGCCTGGAACATGGACTGATACCTTCTCATTTTACATGATAATATTGAAGAAGGTGTAATGAAGTAGCACGTCAGACTCCTCTTGGGGAATGCATCAGAGAAAGTAGCAATGATAGGATGATGCTGATATCAGATATGAATTCTCTTTCTTCTTTTGACCCTATTTACAAAGCAAAGAAGATAGATGGCTGTGGTTTGCCATCTTTATCCTTTTTGATCAAGATAATACCCAAATCAGGCACCCTAACTAAAACGGAACACTGATTTCAGAGATGTGTGGGTTTGGTTGAGAATGGTTCCTTACATATTGAACATCAAGGCTGTTACATTAACCTAGTTAGCACTGTCAACAGAGATAGAATCATAGAAT
>WAAB01008726.1:0-23589 GCA_013389865.1 Piaya cayana
TAACTCAAAACCATTACAAGCTGCAAGTAGATGAAATTTCTCATCCTGAGTGAGGGGTTGGGGTTGGAAAGAAAGGGCATTTTGTTCCTGTGGTTTTAGTAGACAAACAGCTTTTCCCGGACAGCATCTGGAGCACTGGGCATGGGCTGGTTATTTGTGAGAGGCTAGTTCTCAGTCTGCAAGCACACTCCAGCTGGCAAGTCTAATATGCTTGTACCCCCCAGTGCTTTCCTGACATCTCCCTGCAAGCTTTACTCAGGACATTTTGCTATTAACTGTGTCACTGTCCCTCCTAAGCAGAGCAGAGGTATAGATGCCTGAATATTTTCCAGCAAATAGTTTATCTAAGGGGGGAAAAAGGGGTCATTTTCAGTCAACCTAAGATTATTCACAATTCAAATTTATGAATTTTAGATAAAAAAAAGTTTCTTGGTTAGACTCCTAAGAGGATGTATATATCACTCACTCATCCTTGAGAGAGGAAACTTCCTTCTGGCCTGTTTCCCAGCAGAGAGGGCACCAGCTGGGGTGTTGGAGACCTAATTTCTTCTTGGTTCAAAGCAAGGATTTGATTCAACACCTCTTGACACATAGAGCAGTTTTTTGACCACAAAGTAATAGTGTCACTGCCTGTGAATAAGCAGCTTTTCAGAAAAATGGGACAGCTTCAACAGCCCAAAATGTCCTGTACCTCTGGGATGAAGGTGCTGCATTACAGATCCCCATTTAGCATCAGGCAGAGAGAAAACCCCAGATGAGCGTCCTACCCACAGAACTGTACAATACACGAATAGCACAGCTGCTGATTCAGCTTCAGTGTAGCTGCTGCTCTCTTTAAAGTCAATTTTTTATAACCTGAAGCAAAATTCTTTTCAACTGCTAAAGGTGCTGGCAAAGTTTAGTTGGGGTCAACAGAAGTGCATGGACTGGGACACATGCAGTCTGAGGAGAGAACTTGAGGATGTTTTATCTCAAGATAAGTTTTTAAGTTTCTTAGGCTGATATATCAGAGTGCAGTGGAAGGTCACTAAGATAGTCAAAGGGCTGAAGCATATGTGACTCTTGGAAAGGCTAAGGTAAATGGAGTTTTTAAGCCTTGAAAAGAAAAGTCTAAGGGGAGTGTAATTGCAGTCTTCTGCTGCTTAAATGGAGGTTACATCAATTCAGTCTCTTCTCAGAGGTGAATAGTGAAAGGGCAGGAGGCAATGGACATGACCTGCAGCTAGGAAGATCCTGATCAGATTTAAGGAAGAAAATATCTCCCAGTGGGAGTGATGCAGCCCTACGGTGGAAATCCACACTACTGGAGGAATCTCCACCCTTGAAGATTTTCAAAACTGAGCTGGACATGGCATTGCACTTAGGCCTGGTTGGAGCCAGAGGTGCTACTAGACACCTCCTGGTGCCCCTTTTAATGTAATATTTTCCACCACTGCACGATTTCTTTCATCCTAATGTCATGTAACATTCCTGCAACTTGTCTGGGGTCATGTTTCCATGGCCCTTGCAGAGATGTGCCTTGCAAGACCCTGTTTCTTGAAGCACTGCCTCACTCAGGTATGGTCCCTGCTTCTGTTACAAGGGTAACAAACATGCCATCTCCTCACTTCCTTCCAACTCCTCCAGTTTAGTGGGAATTTACTACCAAGTTTTTGCCATATGCAAGCGTAATGCCTTTCTCCCAGCAGACTGATGCTCCACTGAGCTCACACTGAACAGGACACACAAAGGAGGGCATTTTATCAGGTGTTTGTTGGAATAACTCACTAGATCATTCTCAACGGTTTCCTATTCTGTTCTGATCACCACAGCATCTGAGTTCCTTCCTATGTCATGTTAGTGTGACTAATATCTGTTGCATACTGTTTGTTCTGTCACCTTTTCCCAGAAGGAGAAGAGTGTGAAGCATTAAGTTTTGCTGGCCTAATTTTATCTTCTGCACTGCTTTAACTTGTTTGAGGTTAGTTTGCATATCTTTACAATGACTGCTGTGTGTTTTCTCAGAGGAGGAAGGTGAAAGAAAAATACTGTGTAGGTCAAGGAGTGGTTGTGAGGTTTTTAATAACTCTCTGTGTCTTTGTCTTTGGAGTTAGCTCCATAATGGCTCCCAGAAAAGGTGTGATTCTCTTAGAGATGAACTTTGTCCATAACTTGTATCAGAGGGACAAATTTCTTCACGTGCTTTATCTGATGCATGAAAAACTCCAATGTTATGAAGACTGTTTCTCAGGACAAGTCACTGCGGCAAATATTGTTCACACCTCTGTTTATCCCAGAAGAGTTCAGTACAGGTTTTGAAGCTATGACTGAGCTCTACCCATGTCCAATCACACAATGCACTTCAGAAGTTTAATCTTTACCCTCATTCAGACAGTAGATGAATTCTAGCTGAATTTTTTTTCCTTTATTTTGGCTCTCCACAGATCACCCTGAGGAACCTGACCAATCAAGAAGTGGCCACATTTACCTATGGTGGATGGCTGTCGAAGCTAAAAAATGAGAAGGGAAGTCTTGTGTGTGAGATGCCTGCTGTGATAAATGATGAGCAGATGATGGAGGACACAACATACACTCTTCAGGTTAAAACCAGTGACGTTGGAGGTATGTCCATGGTGGATTTTTTATGACTTTTCTAGCACAGAGTTTAATTATAGCTGTGGAAAACTTCTCCTGTCTTATTTGAAATTATGTTAAAAAGCATATTCAATCCTACTGTGCAGAAACATCAACATTTTGGCTGACTGTTCATCATGACATGATTCTGTGATTCTGTGATTCTGTGATTCTATGATTCTATGACAGTTACGCTGTGAGATTCATCCTCATTTGAGCACAGGGCACAACATATTGAGATATAAGACCTAGATCTGACTGCTTACGGCTTCTTCTGAAGAAACAGCAGAGCTACTGCCAGACCATGTAGTGATGGTCAGGAACCCCTTTTTTCTTTTTTATCAGGTTGTGTCCATCCACATAGAATAGAAAAACAGGTTATGGTCAAAGCTGACAGGATCCTGGGTTTCAGTCAGCACTATCTACTTTCGTCAAAAATGACAGCAATAACTCACCTCTTTTTCAAAGTGTCTTGAGACCATTCATCTCAGGCTGTGAATAACCACCCAGAAATGCACACCAGATAGAAGAGGTGGAACAGAGTATAAAGAAAGCTGCAGAGCTTCAAAAGCCAAGAAATAAGATTTCTATGTCATTTCCTGGGATCACTGCCTCTTTTCATGAGGACTTCTGTCAGGCTGTTAAAATGAAAGTTGCAACAGCAGACATACTGCCTCGTGCCAAAATGGGTCAAGTCAGACATGATCTTGCAGACACCTTGTTTGAAAGACTGACCCTAGAAGGAGATTCTGCCACACTAATGCACATAATCACCTCCTGATCTCCACATCTCTTTCTTTTTTCTTTTCTTTTCCTTTTTTTTTCATGGATTTACCAGTGGTAATTTATGCAGCTTGTGAGGTTTGATATGAGAATATCAAAATTCCCCTGGCAGCCTGTCTTTGTGCTGCCTCGCCATTTTTCATCTATCTTCTCTGCCTGCTACTTGTCTGAAAAACACGTAATGAAACACGAAAAACAAAGGAGAGAGAGGAAGATTTGTTTATGTATCTGGCAAATCATCTAGTATAATGGTAGATCTTCCTGTGACCTTTTTGTGAAATCCAGCCCTTTGTTCACAAAGGCAGTGGAAATGAAATGAAAGGAGAATAGAAGATGACAGCTACAGCAGACAGATCTGTCCTTTCCACTGAATGAAGGACGGTGGGTATTAATGATGAACATCATATTTCATTATGAAGAGCAACAATCAGTAGGAAAGAGCAGATTAGAGAGATGTTTCAGAGAGTCTGTTTATGGTTAGATCACAAAGCCCATAGACATGATGCTGAACTCTATCCAGCTTATCTAAAGAGGTACAAGTCATGAACCATCTCCCTTCTTAGATTATTATTTATTCCACAATTATCCCTGGTTGGACGAATTCAGAAAAAAGACATTTTATCCTTGAAGGCTGGTTTAAAGATCTTATATCATCTGCCACACTGACATGATCTACAGATAACAACGCTCCAAAGTTAATAGAATCAGGTATGTTTATTTCTAGGTATAAGGGTTTTCTCTACAATATCTTTCAAATTTCTAGATCACCAGAGGCACTGAAAAAAAGGAAAAGAATATGTAGGGTAGGATTCATCTCATCTATTTATTGCTCTCAGAAAAATTATACTTGTGGCCTTAATTCCTTCTAATCTAGTCTGTCTCTGGTCAATTCATCTGGGGGAGGAGTCTTAATCAGTGCTCTGGATCATCCTCTGGTGGGTCTCTATCACTCTGTCTTCATCAGATTCAAACAGAGCCAGTCCAGTTAAATTAGGCTAGTTGGCTAAAGTTACAGTAAATTAATGCCATAAAAAAATGTCTTGCAACAAACTAGAATGCAGTAGTCATCTTGAACAAAAGTCTTGTTTCACTCTTTCCTCAAAGAAACCTTTTGAGTTACAGTTTGGCATTCCAGAAGTCATTTGGCTTGGATGCTCACCTAACACACAGGGACTGCATCAGGGAAATACCCTCCTCTTGCAAAGGTCTAATATAGGGGTCATGAGAAGCACCTGAGATGGCAGGTTTCAGACCATACACAGGTACGGGGACATGAGGTTGTTAGGGCAGACACATCCCAAGTCAGATGGATAAACTTTGGTTAAAAAAAAAAAAAATCAGTTTACTTTTGATCTTATAAGAGAAGTAAATCACAATGTCATTTTCTTTAGGGTATAGCTAACAGACACAACTTCAAGTGAGCCAGACCACCTGATGGTTCTTTCTGTGACACAAAAACGCCCTCATCTGTTAATTTTGATTTTTATTTGCACAGACTTTTTGTGTTCTACATGCAGGAATTGTATACATGTAATGCAATAAATACAATGCAATAAAGTTGGAGAAAGAATAAATACTGCTTTTTCCTTTTCCAAGCATTAATGAAGCTGGAAGTTCTCTCTCCTGTTATAAGATAATTAGTATGTTGTCAGCTCAGCTACAGCCTACAAATCACATTATTAGGTCAGTAAGTGTCAATTCTTTGTGCCTTATCCAGGTCTGTTAGGTCAAAAGAAGGACATTCTTTGGCCCAGAAGGCTGTGACTCAAGCCTACAGTTTGTTTAAATATGATGTAGCCACGCAGTAAGAGTCATAGGGCCCCTCACCACAAGAAGGATGTTGAGGCTCTGGAGTGAGTCCAGAGAAGAGCAACAAAGCTGGTGAAGGGCCTGGAGAACAGGCCTTATGAGGAACGGTTGAGAGAGCTGGGGTTGTTTATCCTGGAGAAGAGGAGGCTGAGGGGAGAACTCATTGTTCNCAGATGAGTCTTGGGCACCTCATGGTGATGCTACCATTTCCCCAGGCCTCTGATCAACACCTGTACCATTTTCCTGATGCCCAGACTGAACCTTCCCAGCAATTTGTGGCTCCCTGGGGCATGGTCTGATATCTCCACAGCACATGACCCTGTTATTGTTAGCACTGTCCCTCCTGAGGTCAAGGAGCACTTTTTCACCTGCCCTAACTCCTCTCCCTTGGCGTCTCCTCACAATTGTGTGCTGTACATGTTGGCAACCATCTATTGAGCGCTCCTGAGTGTCTCACCATGACCCAAGGGGTCAAATTGGCACTGTGTTCTGAATACAGGCTCCTCCTAAGTATGGGCAAAGGAGATAAGAACATCTCTTCAGCTGCTGGCCATGGTCCTCTTGATGCAGCCAAATATGTGGTTTGCATTGAACACAGAGAACTCACTCTTAGCTCAGATTTAACCGGACTGTGAATGTTACTGTTATAACATCTGGGTCTTCTTGAACTCTCCAGCATGTATAAATCTGGGAAAACGTTGTGTTTCTCCTTGCTGAACTTTGTGGGATTCCTCAAGTTTCTTGGCGCCCAGTCGTCAAGTTTCTCAAGGTCTGTCTGGGTTTGAATTCTTCCATCCAACGTGTGAGTCAGTCCCTCAGATTTAACGTCATCTGGAAATCTGTTGAGAATGCACTCTGTTGTTGTTCAGGGTGTTGATGATGAAGTTCAGTGCTGTAGACCCAAGTATCGACCCATAAGATATTGCAGTCATTGCCAGTTAAGGCTTGTGCCTTAACAGGACCTTCATCTCTTCATTTGTCAAATGTGTTACAGTTCCTAAATGTGCCTGACAGTTTCCTGGAATTAACAACAACAACAACAAAATCAGGGATCCAAAAAGGTGAAATGTACATTGATTCAGCAATTTGTGTTTTTTTCTTTCCCATCTCCTGCTAATTGCTTGTGAGGGAAATGTCACGGTATGAGACCTTCATAAGCTTCTTCCTGCAGGGAAGGTTTTGCTAAGAAGCAGTTGGTTCTGGGCTTTTTGAGACCTTATATTAATTGGGAGCCTGCTCCTTGTAAGGAAATGGACTTTAGTTTGCTTTTTCCCTCACCTCAGCAAGCTTTAGGGTCATAAAAGGAATTGACAGGTGAACTGCCTGAATCCCTGAAGATTTCTCCTTCTTCTTAAGTCCTTCCTAGGGAACTGCTCAAAATTAGCCTCAATTTAACATAAGCAATTTTTCACATTGACATCAAATGTTGCTTTTCTTTTGCTCTTTATGATTCATTTTCTCCTCTCTATTTTTTTCTTCTAGTATTCTTTTCAGCCGCTCTGTAAGAGTAGTTGCAATTTCTTCCTATTTTCTGTATTCAAATAATTATCCTGAAGATGTGGTAGATTTCTCAAAAAGTTTTCAGTCCCCCAGCTTTGTCCTTGCATTTTGTTGTGAATGGAGCTGTGGGAAGTACCGTCCATGTGGCCCAAAGCGAATTAACAGCCCTCTTGTGTAAGAAATAGCTTGACAGACAGAATTTTCAAAGCTTGGCTATCTAACCAAGGGCAGCAGATGCTGAGTTTCCCTGTAAGACAGATTTGGGTTTGATGATCTCATTCTAGTTTTCCAGAATTTAAGGGCTTTGGTTCTGACACAACAATGAATGTCTACTCACATGGAATCAAATTTGTTTCTATGGATGTGCCTTTTAATTGTCAAACACTAAAAGCAGTAATTTAGGTCAAATTATAAATAATGCCAGGTAAAACTGTTGTAACACTTTCCACTGCAGTATTTGTAAGGTGATGGTATGGCCTTGAACTCCCCAAAATTCAAGAACATTGACAGTGTAGCTGTTCTGTGCAGCAAAATACAGGCAGTCATGGGCATATGAAATTCAGGAGACAAAGATCATCTTTGAAATTAGTCTTTTCCTAACATATGTATAAGAAGAGGTAGGAGTGGTGGGGCAAACTAATGTTTGAGAAATTTGGATTGGTTTTCTATTAAATGCAACATAGATAATATTTGAGAAACAAGTGTAGAGAAAGGAGACTTATGGGAGGGGATTGTGGGCCTCAAGTTGATGTGCAGTTTGCTTTCAAATCCCTGCGCCATATAACACAGGGAGAGCAGGACGACACAAACCCCAGCTGAAGAGTCCTGGATGACACAGGACAGCTTGGAGAAGGCTGTGGGACTGCAGGAGATCAGCGTGGAAAAGGAACTGTGGTCTGGTGGGAAGCCCAGGAGAATGTGTGCTAATGCTTCAGCTGTAGCTAAACCAACTAAAATATTTTCTTTAACTCTCTTCCATAGATTGCTGGATGTTACTGTGTAAGTCACTTTTCTTCCTAAGCCACCTTGGAAAAATGTGAGTCACAAGACTGGCATTCTCTGCAAAGCAACATAATTCACAGTGCTCCATGTGAGGCACAAACTCCTGTCTTCTCACAGCACTGCTTGCAAAGGCAGAGTGTTCCAACTGTGTTTGGGGCACAGGCTGGAAGGCCTGGCTTGTTAGCTACCATGGAGCCTCCTCTTTTCAGACTTACTCTCTCCTTCCAGGAGCAGGCACAGATGCCAATGTTTCTTTGATCCTCTTCGGGGAGAACGGCGACAGTGGGACCCTGGCTCTAAAGGAGTCCAACAAGTCAAACAAGTTTGAAAGGAATCAGATGGATGAATTCAACTTCTCAGACATGCTGAGCCTGGGAGACCTCTGCAAAGTGAGGATCTGGCATGACAACAAAGGTCAGGAAAATGACTTGGTGGGCTGGGAGAGTTTGAGACAATGTTTTTACCTAAGAAAAAGAAGCCTCCTGCTCTGTCTAGACATAATCCCTTCACACAGGAGAACATCTCACATGCTGGTGTAGTGTCTGCTCTAATGGATCCCCAGCTTCAGTTAGAGCTTACAGCCACTACTGCAGAAAAATTGACAGCTTCTCCAAAGCAAAGCCATCCAGACTTTTTTAATCCCAATACACCAATTCTATTAATGCAATGACTTTTTCACAGGCCAATATGGCACTTCCCTAGCAATATTTGCTATGAGTCCGACACCGACACATGAGGTAATGCGGCATAGCAAAACACAGTGAGCGTTAGAAGATAGAAATAAAGATCTGTATCTGTCTTTATTAAAATCACTGCATCATATGGCGAGTGTACAGTGCCCTGCTGAGAGGGATTCTGACATTTCCCAGCTGTCAGACAGCTGAATTGCTTTCACAAACAGCAGAGAAGCACTTGGTACCACTGTTGTAATCATTTGTGTTGTTATTCAGGTATCTTGTAACAAGCTTGTAACAAGCATCTTGTAACAAATGCATGTAGTGACATCTCATCCCATCACATATTCATTGAAATGAGACAATCTTGCGTTAACAATTATTTGCTTGCTAATGGCAGGCCCTTGCTTCAGCCTGGAAGGAAAGTTTTATCTAACCTAGCACCCTACTTGGGTCAGTATTAAGAAGTTGGTTTGGGCAGCAGTATTATCAAATTCCTGGGAGGACTTGCAGTAGGACTACCCAGTCATTACTTGATTGTGCTGAAGCAACCAGTTTATGTCTGGTCTGAGGTTGTATGTCAGTGTGTGCTTGTTCTGGCCATTATCCTCTTGACATCTCCAAGCTGTAGCAGATGGGAAAGGGTGCATCTCGAGAGATATTAATAAAAGATGTTACCTTTGGATCGTACTCTCCCCCAGGAAGTCTGCCTCCTCATTGTTATTAAAAAAAATAAAAGAAAGAGGAGAAAAAAGGAAAGAAATCTTATTTTAGATTCTATCTGTTGTGAAATATGGAAAATACGACCATATCCCTAACCTGGATTCATGATTGTTTCATCCTCAGCTGTTGCAAGCTTCACGCTAATATTTATCACTCCCATAATACAGGACAATTTAGTTTTTTAAGCTCTGTGATGTCACATTATATAACTGGCACTTAATGCAGTAAGGGAGACCATTTAACTTGATTTTAGAACCATAGAATTATTTAGATTGGAAAAGACTCTTAACATCATTGAGTCCAACTGTTAAACCTATGTGGCCAACTCCACCACTAAACCATGTTGTTAAGTATCACATCCACATGTCTTTTAAATCCCTCCAGGGATGGGGACCCCACCACTTTGCTGGGCAGCCTCTGCCAGGGCCTGAGAACCCTTTCTGTGAAGTCTTTTTTCTTACTATGAAGTCTAAAACTCCATGGTGCAACTTGATGCCATTTCCTCTTGTCCTAGCACTTGCTACTTGGGAGAAGATGTCAAAACACTTATTCCTTGAAACTAGAGCTTAGATGTTGAAATGGAATGGGCCATCAAAATATCCACTGCAGTTTTATCTCAGGAATCTCTGCAGTTACTAAGGTAGTTTGGATATCCTTCTGAGAAGGAATCAACATGGGCTTGCAGATTCATTTTCAAATATATTACATGCTAAAGTTTCTATAAGCAGAATATTTTGCTCAGTGGGAATAATGATTCCCTGGTGGTTGCTTGTGTTTATAGAATGCAATGCATCTACCAGATCAGAGCTGATCCCTAGGGCTCAGGCACATGAAAGTGCTAGTGTGTAGAAAGATGAGAACTGGGTCAGAGTGAGGGTCTGTCAAGCCCAGAACCATTTCCAACACCAGCAGCATTGGATGCTTGAGGAAGAGGAGGAACTGAGGGAGCACATGTAATCTTTCCCTAACCCACTGTATCTTAGTATGTATAGCTCACCATGTCTCCTAAACTCGATAGTTTTTGTCTGTTAAGTAACTTTCAGTGAATTTTCACCTTGAACTGTTTGTCCAGACTCTTCAGGAAACATTTAGCACCCCCAGCATCCCATGGCAATGAGTCCCATGAATGTGCTCTGCTGCATGACAGGTTAATCCTATTAATCTATGTGCTTTTGCTACCTTTTCCTTCTTGCAGAAGCAGTCATAGTTCATCTTCTTCGCATCACTGATAATGTTGTTGATACAGTCTGAGGAGTTACCATATTGCAACTGAGCTATGGTAATTTCTACGTGCATGATTTTGGTTAGTGGCAAAGAGAAGTAACAGAGTTTAGCCTTAGGCTGAGAAGTAAATAGGCTCAATTATTTTGAATTTGCTGTGGGTAAAGAGCATGTACCCAGATAACAACCAGAAGTCAGCTAAAAGAGTGAAACATGTGTCCGGAAACTGAAAAATACCTTCATATTTATGCATATAAATACATATTGCAACCTCATATTCTCTTTCCTTATTTCCTTCACATCACTGCTTTCCATTTATAAATAATAGTTCATAGGGCTTTTACCAGATCTAGCTGACTGCAGAGTTAAGCCTTGGACAAACCACGTGCTCAGGTTTTGTTCAGCAAAAATGTACTTGTTTCCCCCCCCAGAAAGCTGGACAACTGTAGTTTAAATCATAACATATGTTGTCTTCATTGTTATTGCATTAGTCATGTGGAAGGCATATCCTATCTAAAACTTCACACAATGCAGCATGACAGTTTGTTGGGTGGGTATAGTATTTATTACTGCTGGGATCTCAAGATATAGCTATCCTTTCCATATATTATGCCTGCTCTCTCTATATGATTTATATAATTTGGCTGTGCCTCTGGTGAGAAATCCCTGGCTCTATTTTTTGGAAAGGAACAGTGGTGTCAGAGGTTGAGGGTTGTGTATGGTTTTTGTCAGATGCTTGAGGGAGTTTGGGTATTAAATAAAAATTTGCTTGCATTTACTATTACTTCAAGGCATTGGATGCTGATCATTCTTTCTGTAGTTCTATTTATTTTTTGGACTAAATTATTCCCTGCCAATGGTCTGTGGAAGACTCAACCTCACACTGGCCGACTTCATTACTCCTCACATACTTGGAACAGGGTTGACATTCTTCTGATGTTCTTAATCAGCAGACACAATGACAGCATCATCCTGTTTTCATAAAATTGTAAAATTGTTAGCTTGGGAAAGATCTTTGAGTTCACTGAGTCCAACACTACCTGTCCACTACTAAACCATATATCTAGGCACGTTGTCCACTGTCTTTTAAATCTCTCTGGGGATGGTGATTCAACCATTTCCCTGGACAGCCTCTGCCAGGGCCTGAGAACCCTTTGAGTGAAGAAATTTTTCTTGATATCTAATCTGAACCTCTTCTGGCACAACTGGAGACTGTTTGCTCTCATCCTGTCACTTGTTACTTGTGGGAAGACTCATGTTAGGCAAGTCACTTTGACTCATATTAGGTGCCTTCAGCACCTATGGGCTACTTAAGAAAACTAATGACCATCACAAGGCTTCTTTTTCTTTCAAACATCACCTAATCCCAGCAAGATATCATCCAACTTGGCCCCATTTTGAAATAAAATGCATTTAAATTGCTTGACCAAGGGGGCTAGTTTGCCATGGAGACCAGTCCAGCATCTGTTCCCTTCAGCAAAGCTTTGCTTCAACGGGTTTGCTCCTACTTCACCTCTCACTTTTGTTCATCCTTTCACTGAAATTTGATTGCAGTAGGGTGTTCAGAGCTGAAGGGACAATAATTGCAATGGCAAAGGCTGTCAGGTTTTTAAGCCACAAACAGTGTGTTTGCCTCTTCTGGAAAAGCATGTCAGTTTTATAGTTCCACTTTAATGCTTTTAAATGCTGATTTCCCTACAAAACCTGATGAGTGGCATCTATGTAATAGATATAAAGGGGGAATGAAACACCCGTCTAATTCCTCTGACTTCAGTAAAACTGATAAGGGAGAAAGTCAGCACTCATTTGCAAACAGGCAGTTTAGAGACTTTGCAACTCAATTTCAAGGAACTTGCTCCTAAATTTTTTAGGTGTTTAGAGCTCATCAGTGAGAGCCTGGTAACAATGAATTGCAGTAATGAAATCTAGTTTTAAGCTTTGCTCTATGTCTTTTTATCTTGTCACTGTTTACTTTGAGATACTGATGTTCGACCTAATATATTTAGACTCCCTGAGCAAATTTAATCATTTCCAGACTCCCTATCTCCCAATCTCAGATAGACAGTATGTATTTTCTCATATCTCAGTTCATTTACTTCTACATTTATGCAAGATCAGTATCTGTAGGTCTGTAGAAATGCTAGCTTTCTAAATATAGGCCTCAATTTTTTCTGTGGTTTAAGGAATAAATCACCATTCTGGAAGAATGGCCAAAAGTTTCTCAGTATCTCAGTAATAGAATTATTTACCTAGAAAAACTGCTTTTTTCCCTTTCCCCCCTCAACACACACTTTTTCTCCTTGTAAAAGGATATACAGGAAATCTGGATCTAGCTCCCTCATCTGCTTGAGTAGATTTGAACTCAGACGATAAGCAGTCTTTCTAAAGTCATTAATTTCAGATTCTTTATTATCTCAGTTGCCATCAGCCAAAGGGAGCCAGGAAGAGTCTAACTATGGATAAACCAGACTTCTCTGTGCTGTTATAGGAGGGAAGACAGAAGTAAATAACAAGGTTATGTAGCCCAAAACCTTTGCCTCAACAGGGCTCTCTCTCAGTTCCACCAACTGCTATGATATTGTCTTGAGTTTTAAATAGCTGAACTGCCCCAGTGACTCCTTTTGTATGGCTCTTCCAATGGAGAAAGTATCTTATTGCACTTCTGTGGTCTGGTTGGAAGTAAAAAAGAAATAATGCACCCTTGTTTTTCCTTTTCTTTCTCTAAAGGAGAGAGGAACATTATCTTGGATAAGATCTTAAATTGTCCAGACTTTGAACTTGCAGCACATGACTTTTCCAGAGACATGTTTCTGCAGTGCAGAGACATGATTCCAAGCCTTTTGGGCACTTGTAGGCCATAAATTATTAAAGAAAACCTAAAGATCTGAGGTTTTAGCCCTTTGTAAGGATTTGCTAAGCTATTAGAGTTGAGATGGGCTTTCCTAAGCCTTCTTCACAGTGCTCTGCTGTTGCCTCACAAGCTTTGTTGATCCATGGGACAGCTTTGTTGAATCATTTCTACTTTGAATAAAGAAAATGAGAGGAAGAGAAACAGATGCTTAAACCTGTTCAAGGAGAGGAGAGTCTATTATCCCATATTTTGTAGGTACCTCAGTACCTGACACAAGGCACTAGAGGCAACACGAAGTGCACACCAGCCTAGTGTACCAACAACCAAGCTGTGGCTGCTTAGTCATTTAGGTTACCTGAACCTGGCTTCAGCCCCTCAGGAGACCCAAGCACCAACTTACAGAGTCCTCCTCACCTGCCATGTACCTTCTTCTCTCTTCAGTGGTAGGTTTTGTCCTTTCAGTCAACTTTCCTATTTCAAAGACGTGCTACAGGAATTACAGTGCAAGTTGAAGACATTGTGAAGATCTTATAGTTCTGAGTTGACATAACACTGGGGGGGGTTGGCGGGGGGGGGAAACATAAGCAAATAAAACAACAGACTTGGAGAGAAAGCAAAGACTTCGGTGTTGAACTTGCATAGTCATTCGTTTCTTCCCAATCTCCTGTAACTGCAGAACCCTTCACTACAGGGTGGAAAGAGCCCAAAAGACCATATAGGACAATAGGATTATGAATTCTGTAAGCACTTCTCTTTTCCACAAGCCTCCATGCTCCTCTTGGGAACAAATTATCCTACACCTTTGTTAAATGCTTTTGTATCAAGTATGCCTGGATAAAACACAAAATATACCTCAATCACAAGAATATCATATGACAAACTGTTACATCTTCATTCTTAGCTGTTAAGATTTTTGCACAGGAGCAGTTTTTCTGTTACACGGGGAGTGAGAGAAGGGTTGTCTGGGAGTGATTTATGGGTGGTTTTGACCTGAGTCAAATCATGGACTGAACAAGTTGCACGGGCATCTGAGGTGGAGGATCAAGGGACCTGCTTTCTAAAACTGTACCAAATGTTAAGCTTTCACTTTGTCGAAGGTTGTGAGAGGTTTTCATTGCCTGTCTGCTCTCATGAAAAATGTCGTGGTGTGAACTAACATGATTCCAAAGAAGAGATATACAAAATGGATCTATTTTTATTCTGTCACTGGCTTACTGAATGACCTTGCGTAAATCACATCCTTGTAGCTCATTTTCAATTATGTAAATTAGGAATAAAAATTATTCACCTTCTTAAAGTGTTTTGAGATGTACTGATGCAAAGCTAGATGCTATGATTTTAACATCTCACGATTAATGCTGTGTTTCCAGCAATCTGACACTGCTATCAAAGCTCCCACCACTTTCTGGGTGATGTCTCAAGTGGTGGGGTTTATGGATGGATGGTCGTCTAACCAGGCAGGTGATAAATAATGTCAGAGGACACAATACTGATGAGCTGGTTTTGCAATGATTGTTACTTTATGTTTCAGAAAATGTGAGAATTTTTTTTAAAAATGCAATTAGGGGGCTGAGAAAAAC
The DNA here is from genome assembly GCA_013389865.1 of Piaya cayana. Taxonomy (NCBI): domain Eukaryota; kingdom Metazoa; phylum Chordata; class Aves; order Cuculiformes; family Coccyzidae; genus Piaya; species Piaya cayana. The sequence continues at coordinate 14,757 of WAAB01008726.1, forward strand.
TGGTTGATGGTTGTGAATGACTGGGCAGCAACAGTTCTTCACTGGCCTGTGAGTAGTCAATGTCCCAAGCAAAGTTTTTCTTTCCTTCCTATGGGAACATAAACATCACTAATTACAACTATTATTCTTGATTAGGCACCAGCTGCTTTCAGAACCAAACCAAAGAGGATCTGCTTCAGGTAGGCAAGAGACAGAGAGCAAAGTGAATTAGTATGGCTGCAAAGAGCAGAGTCAGTTTAGCTTCCAGGGACATCTATATCGCCAAGCTTGGATGTGGCTCAGACAGCACAGATTTTATTCCATCAGCTCTCAATTTGCAAAGGTTATTTAATGTTCATTAAAGCAAGGTCAAGGACCAAGTGCTTGGTGCCTGGTGAACCACTAGTTTTGGTTCATTCTTGCTTCTTTTATCCTGTATTTCTGCACGTGTCAGAACAACTTAATGTTTTAGGGTTGAATATAGACTGGGACAAGTGTTGGCTGTTCCCAAGAGGGGCAAAAGGAACTTCTAGACCTGTGAGTTGGGGTTTTAGTTAAATCAAGCAGTAATGTCATTATCTGTGTTACATCTGCTGTTTCTAAAGTCAGAGTCGACTGCACTAATGACTGCAAAAGCACTTGACAAGGAGCTTACAATCCAATCTGTCTGTCCAGTATCAGGAAAGCACAGACTTTAAGAGTCACCTGGGAAAAAAGTCAAGACAGTCCTGCAAAGACCCTGCAGGTGTACACAGAGGGACTTTGTCCAGCGTCACCTAGTTGTCATCTTGGACCCTTTTCAAAAGGAGGATAAATGGGATAAATAACTGCTCTTTTGGATAAAGACACTTGGGGAAAAGGATACATTTCCATACATGACACTAAATTATACAACTGCCAGAGTCAAGAAAGCAAAGTGATTTTGTTTCCCCCAAAGCTCTTCTCCTCTAATTACATTTGAAATGTTTTGCATGCTATTGAAAATGTCACTTCCATCTGTGGACTATAACAGAGCCTCCATGGCACAGCCACCCGTTTTATTAGGGCATCTTGCTGTTGGGGGATTTGATGGCAGCAAAGCAGACCTGAAGTACCTTTTGTTACAAACATTGAACACTTGTTATGGCGAATTTCTTCCATAAAGGTTCAGTGGTGGACAAACTATTTTCAAGGCCGAGACCTGCATAATCAAGCAGGGACTGTGCGGAGAAATACTATTTCTTCCTTTCTGCCCTCAAGCCATATTGGTGATGTGTAGTGGCCCTGCTTTGTGGTGGGCTCACTGCAGAAAAGCCCACAATGCTCTCCAGGACATTCATGCTGCTGATTTGTTCCTGAGCCCTTGTTCTCCTGGTACTGTTGGGTGAGGTGCCATCTGCTCTGGAACTTCTGCAGGTACTAAAAGCTGAGTGATGGAGCAGCTCTGGTTTTCATGACGAATTAGAGTCCACCCTCCAACAGTGCTGAGGGGAAAGGCTGACGAGCCATTGCTGCAGAGATCCTCCACACTCTCCTGCATAGCCAGGTTGTGTGTACAGTGGACAGGACCTAGGAAAGTATTTCCATTCTCAATGTCCACACCACTTTTCTGGTTCCCCTTGTTCACTCCTTTCATAAACCAGCTTGTGCTAAGGATTTGATGCCCCTGAGAGTAATAACTGTATAGGATGTAGTTACCATTCCTGTTGTTTCATAAGTGCTGTAATGTCTCTGGGATGGATGTTCTGCAAAAAAACTGCATAGGTTTAAAAATTATAATATCCTGAAACCAGGATTTCATTACCTGAAAAGTGGTTCTCCAAACACAGTTTCTTTTCCTTTCTCTCATATGCTTCCCAGCATACGGAATCTGCTCAGTGGAAGGGCGGTCTCACATTTAGAATCTGCTTCACTGGACTTTACATATTTTTCAAGATTAATGCAAAAAGAAATTATATATATCTTTTCCCCATCTGAAACAAGAGAAAAACAACACCTTGACTAGTAAATCAGAATAGTTTCTTTAGCCCTGAACCAATCCTTCCATTTCCATATCACCTTTTAAATGGGGTTTAATGCTGTGGCAGTGAAAGCCTTGATGTGACACCGCTCCTGGTGCCAGGGAACATGGACAAGGTGGGAAAATGTGCTCCTCTGGACATAGTAAATACAGCATTCACCTGGGGTGAACTATTTCTTTTGAGAAATGAAACACAATACAGGATTCTTCTGCAGACTCCAGGTTCTCCTAATCTCATTTAAGTTGCTAACTATCAGGAATTAGAAAAGGGAAAAAAGGGAAAAAAGAAAGACCAGTTCTAAGGAAAGGGAATTGAAATATTCTTTTCTTCAGAGCATAGAGAAGGATGCTTTGGGATAGTTGCATTTTTTTCTAAAGCGACTAGCCAGCTCCTTGGTTTAAGATATCCTTAAGGATAAGGGACACCCTGTTGGTATTTGCTTTTCAGTGTCAAACTTCTGACAGAGCCCAGAGCTACATCTTTAAATAGCCCAGAGATAAATCCACCTTCTGCAGGGAACACTAGGAAAAGCTGCACTTTGTGCTTGCTTTGTCCTCAACTCCAACATATGCTGGAAAGTCAGCTCTGGCCCACCTCCCCCTGTGATAGAAGAACAGGTTTTTGTTGCAGCTCTCCTGGTGAGTGGCTGCTGGGATCAGCCTGGAGAAGAGGGGGGAGGGTATGTGCATCTCAGTCTCTTTTCTAAGACTGCTGCTTAGCGCTTATCCTGTCCCAGCCATTCTATTCACTGCTGGCAACATGAATAACATGACCAATTTATTCTATCCTAGTCTGCAGTCACTGATCTCTCTCACCGGTGAGGGATGGGATGCTTTCTTTCATCCTGTACTGTTTTAACTAAAGTTTTGATGGAAGCAGAACTGCCTTCTGAATATGCTGCAGCAGTGCTCATTGAACTTAAATGGAAATGAGACTGCCAAAAAGATTAACAGCTGACACTGCCAACATGTTTAGAATACATTCCTAAACAGCCTCAAAAAGCAAGTTACTCCAACTAGAGAGCCCTAGGAGTCCTGGGGAATTCATACAGATCTTCCCAGGAGGCAATAAACTGGTGAGGATCTCTGAGGTTGTCTCTAGTGACAGGACAAGAGGCAATGGGGACAACTTAAATTACAGCAAATCCTATTTAAACTTAGGGGGGGAAAAGCTTTTTTTTTATTCTGCATGGACAATGAAACACTGGCACAGCTTGCCCACAGATGTTTTGGAGTCCACATCCTTGAAGATACTCAAATCCTGACTCGATACAGTCCTGAGCAACTTGCTTTGGCTGAGCTTGCTCTAAGCAGTGGGTTGGACTAGGTGTTCTCCAGAGGTCCCTTCCAGCCACAGTGATTCTGTGCCTCTATGTCTCTGAAATTTAAGGGGCAAATGGCATCTTCAGTTGAGTTCCTTGCTTTGTAGCAGATAATTTCCCAGCTTGAAGAAGGTTCAGGAAGCCTAAGTACAAAACAGGAATGGTTGAGAAGCTGATAGATGTGGTGTGGATCATTCACAGTCCACAGGAACAGACTGATTGTTGACATAACTCAAAAAGCTGCCTTCATTTTGTTTTCAGGGCTATGGAAGATTAATATTTGCAGACTAAGGAAGTAGGCACATGGCAGTTTGTTCTTGGGAGAACAAGAGCTGTTTTACTTCTCCGAGATGTAAATAATAAGTCAGTAGAAATGTCTTATCATGAACATAACCATTCTTTGTCTGACTAATAACAGGACTTGCAAGTAGAAATGTCAGAACCTTTCATCTCCTCAGGCTCAACAAGGGTTTCTTCTATTTCAGCCAAAAAAAATCAGTAAAATATTCCCCAATGGCCTTTTCATCATTTTCAAGTTGCTTTTCCACTGGAAAAAANGAAAGCTGGAATTTAAAAAAAGGACAACTGAATGAGAGCTATGATTCCTCAAAAGGCCCCATAGAAAAGATGTGGTGATTTACTGGTCTTTGCATTCATCAATTTAGTCTGTCCCATACTCATGGTCAGTCACAAGCATTAGTGGATGGTTGCTTGGCAAAGTCAGGAAAGTGTGGTTGGAACTAGTTGAGCTTTAAGGTCACTTCTGACCCTAACTATTCTACGATTCTATGATTCTATGATTCTATGATCTTATCCTTGACCATGTTCCAACATTCTTATATCTGACCAAAAGGCAGCTACTCCCTGAAAATCACAGTCTGGATGTAGAATGGGAATTGGGTTATCGTCTTCACCAAGCTGACATTGCTTTATGTATCAGAACAACATCATGTTCACTGGTGACATTATCTCTGACAACAACCAAACATTTTTAGTACTAGCAGGGAGCTACCAAGGAGTGGTATCTCACCTCCTTACCCAAGCTTTGTGAAAACATCCAAACATTTTTTATTTTGTTTCTATACTAGGAATCGCACCAGGTTGGCATTTGGAATATATTGACGTGATGGACTCTGCTATGGACAAGACATTTCGCTTTCAGTGCGATCGCTGGCTGGCTAAAGGTGAAGATGATGGGCAGCTCATAAGGGAACTGGCTTGTGCCAATAACGACATCCTGGAATTGAAGGAACGGACTAGTAAGTTTGGAGTTGACTTTTGGCATTTGCTGAGGCACCTCAGAGACCATAAGACCACATCTCCTGCAGCCTTCTCCAACAAGGATTGCCGTGCAATAGGAATTTGTATTTGTAGGCTTTAAGGGCTGGATTATTTACGGGATTCTTTAGTTCATAAATGCAATGCTGTATTAAGAAAGAAACAAATCAGGATTTATGAGGAAAAAAAAGATCTCATTCTGGGTTGAAACCTAAGAGGAGTCTATCTGTAGCATTTCAATCCAGCAGTAAGCCATAAGGACACACTCTTATTGTCTCATTAGAAATAATGAGGTTGAGTCTGTGAGGTGGAAAATAACTTCAGTCCTTAAAGTTTAGTTAGTAATATTGTTCCAGTTTCCCTCTTAACATGATCTGGGCTAATAGCTCAAGTATCCCAGCTGAACTTGATGACTAAGCTTAACACCCTTTAGCCCTGTGTCTGGTCTGGGTAATTCCACTGAGTCCGAGGTGATTACACTGGTGTCTGATGTGTGAGCGAGCAGGAGAGCAAGAGTTATTTAACTGTACTGATGATATGCAAAGTGCATCTTGACCCCACCTGCATCACAGTGCTCTTCTTCAGGAGAGCCCTGGAGAGCTAATGATCACATTATGTCAGTGTGACTTCTCTCTGCTCCTGAAAAAAACAAGCAAACCCCCCCCCCAAACAACAAAAAAAACCCAGTCTTGTGATTGCCATTTGAGGTACTTACATGCTACTGCAGCATCTGAGCACATCATGTTGGGTGCATAGATCCTCATTGTCCCTGTTCTGCGGTACAGAAACTGTGGGGTTTGGACTGTGTTAAAAAAGGGAGTGCTTGGTTCAGCATGGAGCTGGTCATCACTTATTCAAGACCAACTCCATCTACTCTTGCTGCTTAATGGAGCAGTACTTATATTTTCCTCTCTCTATTCCTGCATGAAAACCACAGCATGTGGAAGTTGAAAGTCCCATGGATTTCAGTGTGATTCCATCGTTAATTTGTGAATGCTTTCTTGTGTGCTGTGATAAATATTAGGAAGAGAGTTTTTAAGCAAAGTGACAGGCAAATGAGGAGATCTTTCTGGCCACCTGCTCTTCCTTTTTCTGTTTAATGTTTGTGTTAATTATGATTTAAAGCCTATGAAATTGTCACAGTAACAAGTGACAGAGAAGATGCAGAAACAAAGGAAAACATCTGGATCATCTTGGAAGGAAAGTTGGGCCGCTCTAAAGAATTCCTTATGGAAAACTCCTCCAAGAAAAGAAGATTTGAAAGGTAGTGGGACTGGATGGCTATAAACTGCAGAGGGGAAGATTTAGACTAGACGTAAGGAGGAATTTCTTCACCATGAGAGTGACGAGGCACTGGTACATGTTGCACAGGGAAGCTGTGACTGCCCCATCTCTGGAGGTGTTCAAGGCCAGGTTGGATGGGGCCTTGGGCAACCTGATCTACTATTGCACTAGATGCTCCCCCAGGGTAGGAGGGTTGGAACTTGATGACCTTTAAGGTCCTGTCGAACCCAAACTATTCCATGATTCTATGGTTCACTGACTAGTGGACTAAAAGAACTTCTCACTAGTTTTTTGTCTTCCACAATTGCCCACCTCTTCTCCAGAATGGTCTACAGAGCTGTGCTTGTACCTTGCTGTTTATCATCCCCCCTCCCAAAAAGCCTTGTGGCTTCTCACCTAGAGTAAAAGAAAGACATCAGATTAATTTCCGTTAGGCAGACAGAGAGCAGGTTTAAAAATTGTAAGAAAAATTCATCTGGTGTGAGAAAATGTAGATTATGAGAGAGTGTGTGTGTGCCTTTTCGTGTTAGTACATACAAACAGGCTTCTTTGAGCCTGCAGGGAAGCTTTGTATTTTTGAGCTGGGAAAGGCAGAAGGAAGCTGGAGGTGTTTTTAGTTCCTTTTACAGCATCTCACTGGCAGTGGGAATCAGAGAGAAAGTAAAAATAGTTGGAGGCTAAATGTTGTCAGAGCTGCTCAGATTTGACTTTCCAGATGAATCTGGGTGGCAAGGCTGAAAGATCACTGTCGCGTGAGGAAAGATGAATATCAGACTCATGAAAAAAAACAAGCTGGAGGCACATTTGTGTAACATGGGGCAGATTCCTTCTGCCATGTGGGACAAAAGTGCTCCAGATGTGAGATGGGTTATCTGATTTGTTTAAGGACACAGCACACCCTTAGGAGATTGGAACATCTTCAAAGTCACAGATACTGCTGATTTTCTATTGCTTTGCAGGGAGGAAAGGTTTTTCTTGTGGTTCTGTAAAGGAAGATGAAATTATATCTAATGTGGACTCTAGTATGACTGGTTGAGATTTCATGTTAAACATGGAAGTTTGGGAGGAGCTTCCTCTTGAGCTTCAGCTTCTGGGGTATACAGTGAAGTTAAAGACACCACTCTCCAAAGCATTAGTCACAGTCCATCCTTGGAGGCAGGTTGGAATAAGGACCAGTCCAAGAAGTTAAACCTAGCAGATCCACAGGGACATGACATGGAGTCAGCCAAGGGTTTGACAGAGACCTATTGTTTCTCTAAACTGTTTTCAAGCTGAGCTTCAGGAAGGGTGGCTGAACTAGACAATTTAAAACAGCTATGATGGGTAGATGTGTTACAGATACAGTATCTGTCAAGGATGAATGAATAAGTGCCAGAGGGGAAATTAGTCATTCTTTAGGTTTATCTATAATGAGGCAAATTGATTTTGTATGTGGAACAGCTCAAGTTTATCCTGGAAAATCCTAGTGGCAACAACTTAAACTGTCACCCCCTAATCAGAGAAAATACTAAATTTAAATGTGGAAATTATACTTTGTGTTGAATGATTGTAGGTTAAATCAAATGACTCTAAATGGAGGCTTATCTACTATCTTGCATGGTTATGTGCAAATGACTTAGTGTCCATATGAGTTGAGTCACTGCCAGCCAGCCTTCAAGATAGTAACTGAAACTGCTCCTTGTTTCCTGTAGGGGAGCAACAGACACATTTCAGTTTTCTTCGAAGAACGTTGGGGATATTGCAGCCATCTGTGTTGGCCACTGCCCAAAAGATGGGAAGAAGTCATCTGCAAAAGCTGATGTCTTTTGGCATGTCCAAGAGATTATCATAACAGAGTTGGAGCTTTGCAACAAGTAAGTGCCTTCTCATTTGCAAGGAGCTGTTCCAGGAGGGCATGGAGAAGCTGAGCAGCTCTGCATGCATCCTCCTGAAGCATTTCAGACTCAAGCAACAGCCAAGTCTCTATCACTTTCTGAAAGATAAGGACAAAGTGTTTGGTGTGTTAGGTACAGAATATTTCTACCTGACTTGCTTATGCAGTGTTATAGAGGGTGTTCACATGAGCAGGTAAGTTTAGAAACAAGATGGCTTTGGTGAACCTTGCAGCTATGAAAAATGAATGCCTCAGCTTGTAGAAAATGGTTAGATTGATAATTTAGGGGTTTGTAGTATGCACTGCACAGATTGGCCTTTAGGGAAGTCTTGTAGAATGAACTCCCAGTAAAAAAACAGACAAAACTTGAACCTCTTATTCAGACTGATTTGGGTAGTAGATCCTTCTGGTATGGGGTCCAAAGGGCCCACTGGAAAGGCTGAAGTCATGCAGGCCAACTAGTCTGATTAGAATATGACCGAAATCTGCCACAGCTGAAATATGAACATGTCTGAAGAGCTCTGAGCCTGTAAGGTCCTGCATATTCTGGTCTGAGCCTTGTCTTTGGAAGAGTTGAAACTGACAACTGACAGAGCAGGTAGCGCAGGGACTGTGTAGGAGCAAAAGAAGGTTGCCCATTTGCAGGACAAGCTGCTTTTCAGAGAAAATACCCACAATGTTATTGTGGATTTCTGGTTTTGTCTATGATATTTCCATTGCTGCTGAAGAATTCAACTACAAGCAGTTTGTTCCAACTGAAACAATTGAGCGTTTAAGAAGAAATCCTTGAAGTGGTTTTTTTTTTAGAAGCTAAGGGTCTCTCCTAGCAAATTAATCCGCCAGCAGAAGAGCCGCAATAATATTTGCTGAATGAAAACTCAGTCAATTACATACTAAAACATGTTTTTTTCTCCCAGTGGGAAAAAGTCTGGAATCCTTAAAGTCCAGCTGTGCAACCAAATCCTTGCACTAAACTCACTGAGAGCATGCTGAAACTGCAGAAACAGAATGTTTTGAAAGGACCAAAAATCTTCTCCAAAAGCCCCAGCTTTTTAAAAGTTGTTTTAAATGGTGGTAAAGAGTGGTGGTAAATGGAGT
>WAAB01008729.1:11064-38983 GCA_013389865.1 Piaya cayana
TCATTAGGCACTGAAATATGCTGCCCAGGGAGGTGGTTGATTCGCCTTCCCTGGAGGTGTTTAAGTTACGGGTGGACGGGGTCCTGAGGGACATGGTTTAGTGTTTGATAGGAATGGTTGGACTCGATGATCCAGTGGGTCTCTTCCAACCCGGTGATTCTGTGATTCTGTGATTCTGTGAAATGACCTAAGTAGCCAATGGTATTAAGCAGAAGAATGCTGCAAATGTTTTGTGGGTTTATTTTTGGCAGCCTACTATAGAGTCAGATCAGACACCAGTCTGCCACAGGTACTAATGTTACCCACCCAATAAAAGATACAAATGTCCTGGAGGAAGGAGGTTTAGAGTTTCTCTTTCCTTTATAGTCTGGGATTCTTGAGGCCTAGCCTTAGCAGTAAAGACTGAAGCAAAGAAGGCATTCCGTAACTCCACATTCTCTCCATTCTCTGTCACCAGGGCACCCACCTCATCCAGCAGCGGGCCCATACTTTCCCTAAAAATACAGAACGTTTCACAAATTTGCATGTCCTCCTTGTGCAGGGTCTGTGCTAATCTTCTCTGTGTTGTTTCAATTTCAGCATATGTGCTGTAGAAGCAAGTAGATATCCACATTGCAACTTGAGGATCCCATGCTGCAACAGGTAGATGTGTCATGAAGGAAGCTGCAGCCCATGGAGAGCACACACTGGAGCAGGCTCCTGGCAGGACATGTGGCCCTGTGGAGAGCAGCCCACATTGGAGCAGGCTTTCCAGTGGGACCTGTGATCCCATGAAGAGGGGCCCACACTGGAGCAGGTTCCCTGGTTTTCCTTGTGGCCCTGCAGGAGACTTACACTGGAGCAGTTTTGCTCCTGAAGGACTGCACCCTGTGGAAGAACCCACACTAGAGAAGTTTGTGAAGAACTGCAGCTCACTGGAAGGATCCATATTGGAGAAGTTCACAGAGGACCCCACGATGGAGCGGTGGAAGAGCACAAGAACCCTTGCCATGCAATTATTCTGTCACTACAGGAATTATCGACTTTCTAAAGTTGCAATGGATCTGTATCCAATGATCTAAGACTGTTCTGCTCCATATCTGCAGGAGTTTCCCCACTTAGATATCTAAGAATCAAAGTTAATTAAAAAGAAAAGGGTAGAGAGTTTTCACTTTTATTAGCTCCACTTCATAAATACAGTTGATTTCCCCTACTTCAAGAGAAGGTTAATGAGAGGACTCGATGTTCTTAAGTGTCTTTTCCAACACAAAAGATTCTACAATTTGAAGATAAAAGTTGCCTCTTGTGTTGGCAGTTACTGTAGTACCTCATACCATACACTCTTTGTATTGGATTACCCAAAGGAATATAGACAACATAATCTCTGTAACCAGTGATCCAGAAAATAAAACATGTGATTAAATTCATAACCTATGTGCTCACCTATGGAATGTCACAAGGACACCCCTCCAACAAAGACAAGTGGTATCTGAAAACAGCAAATGTGGTATTAATTTGAATTGTTAATTATTTTATATCTAAATGTCTTTTTAAAAGTTTATAAATATTATCAGTTCAGTGATATCCATTTCAGATATACACTGGACAGCAAACTTGCCATTTAGAAATGGGGTAACTGAGAGTTAAAAAAGTCATGTCAGTCAGTTTCCCCCCTTTCAGATATTCTCAGACCCTGTCTTCTAAAAATGCCCTGCTCTGCTCTACGGGTAGATCTTACTCTTCCTATAACAGAATGAAAGACAAAGTAACCCTATATCAAAACAAAAGCTACGCACCACTCTGACATGATTTCACACCATCAGCTGTCTATGACTTTCCAAGACCTTACTGCTGATGATTCACCGAAACAAAACAATGAAAAAACACTGAAAAAAAAATCTTTTGTCACACAGGAAGAACAGATGTATAAGCAAACACACTCTTGCAAAGTAGCTTATAAAACATTATTCTCAGATTTACTACTCATACACATTGCCCATGTGATCTGAGTAAACATTTTAGGCTAGCTAGAAACAGGACGAATTCTGTTTAGAAGTAACAAATATTACAAGAAACAGACCTCAACTGTGTTGAAATATTATAAGCTGCCAAAAGATAAGACTCCAGAATTTACAATCTGAATGACAATGTTTATCTCTTCCTTGATTAGATAATCTCCCAGACAAAAAGCAAATTACATCATTTTTTTAGTGACACACAAAAGAACTTGTGGGAAATCATAATCTTACTTATCCAATGAAAGCATTACTTCAGTTTGTCGGATATGGCCATAACTATTCAGAGCTACTACAAGGGTCTCCTTACCTCAATCCAACCAAGACCTCACAGCTTTATCCCATACACAAGCTGTAATACATCATCTAATTTAAGTCACTGTGATCAACATCCAAATGACAATCACCTAGAACACTTCTTTACAACATAGGTCAGATTTTCATTGCATTTTGTAGCTTATACAACCAGGACACTGCCAAAATCAAGTCCTGTCTTACTGGAAACAGCATAATATATGATAGCTTTAAAAAAAAAATAGTCCTACTTTGAGGATCCAATCTCACTATATGAATTTTTCTCATTCTTGAACAAAGAAGAAAAAGCTTGAAGACAGACACACATGTTCTACAAGTTCAAAACTCAGTGAGTAAATAAAATACAAATAATTCTAAAACCTTATTTTTGCAAGCAAAGCTTTGTCAATGTAAGATCAGTTAGTTTGCTTTCTTTAGTTAAAAACTAGCAATGCTTACCATTGATTCTGGACAATACTCAGGTGCTCGCTGCAATAAGTGCTTCAAACGGGAATCACTTTTCGAAGACAAAATCTGTTAGAAACAAAGCACAACTTAAAACACATAGAATGTAATTACACATTGAATACCTTTTTTCATTGATTTCATCATTTTTTGTTTCACTACTACCTACCCTTTGACAATTTTTACCTAAAAGGTAGTATGTAAATAATGCGAAGTTCAGACTTTCCTTTATATATCTAGAGTCTTTCAAATACGTTCCACTTTTTATGAAAAAGAAATTTTCATAGAAAATAGAAGTGAATGAGAATTTCCTTCTCAAACTTCTCAATAAAATGTTTCTATTGAATAGGTAGCATGAAAAACAGAGGATTTCTGCTCCATGTATCAAAATACTATAAAACTATTTACTTAATTAACCTATGTGTTACATCACCCCAGACAACTAAACGCCTTCCTTAAAAGTCACAGAATCACTAGGTTGGAAAAGACCTCCAGTATCATCGAGTTCAACCATTTATATCAACCACTAAACCATGCCACTCAGNGGGTGTCAATACTGATAGAAGTCAAGATGCCATTGGCCTTCTTGGCCACCTGGGCTTGGCCACCTGGGCACACTGCTGGCTCACGTTCAGTCGTTTGCCAACCAACACCCAGGTCCTTCTACTCCACACAGCTTTCTAGCCACTCTTTCCCTAGCCTGTAGCACTGCATAGGGTGATTGTGCCCCAAGTGCAGGACCTGGCCTTTGGCCATGTTAAACCTCATGCCATTGGACTCAGCCCAGCGGTCCAGCCTGTTCAGATCCCTTTGCAGAGCCTCCCTACCCTCCAGCAGATTGACACTTCCACCCAGCTTAGTGTCATCCACAAACTTGCTAAGGGTGCCCTCGATGCCTTCATCCAGGTCGTTGATAAAGACACTGAACAGGGCTGGACCCAGCACTGAGCCCTGGGGAACCCCACTTGTAACTGGCCTCCAGCTGGAATTAACTCCACTTACCACCCCTCTCTGGACCCGACCATCCAACCAGTTTTCTACCCAGGAGAGCATGTGCCTGTCCAGGCCAGAGGCTGACAGTTTCTGTAGCAGAATGCTGTGAGAAACTGTGTCAAAGGCTTTACTGAATTCCAGGAAGACCACATCCACAGCCTTTCCCTCATCCAGCAGCTGAGTCACTGTGTCATAGAAGGTAATTGTTTGGCAAGACCTGCCTTTGATGAACCCGTGTTTACTGGGCCTGATCACCCGGTTCTCTTGCATGTGCTTCATGATGACACTCAAGATCACCTATTCCATGACTTTCCCTGGCACTGAGGTCAGACTGACAGGCCTGTAGTTCTCTGGATCCTCCCTGTGACCCTACTTGTAGATGGGCACAACATCAGCCAGCCTCCAATCAAGCAGAACTTCCCCAGTCAGCCAGGACTGTTGGAAGATGATGGAAAGGGGTTTGGCCAGCACATCCACCAGCTCCTTCAGTACTCTTGGGTGGATCCCATCTGGTCCCATAGACTTGCGTGTGTCTAGCTGGGTAAGCAAATCCCTAACCACCTCCTCTTGAATCATGGGAGCTTTGTTCTGCTCCTCTAACTCCTGGATATGTACACACAGGGAGCAACTTCCCTTAATATTAAGACTGAGGCAAAGAAGGCATTAAGTACCTCAGCCTTGTCCTCATCCCCTGTCACTGTTGTTCCTTCTGCAACCAACAGGGACTGTATATTCTCCCTAGTCCTCCTTTTATTGTTAATATATTTATAGAAAGATTTTTTATTATCTTTAACAGACTTTGCCAATCTGATATCTAGTTGGGCTTTAGCCCTCCTGATTTTTTCTCTACACAATCTCACTTCCTCCCTGTAGTCCACTCAAGATGCCTGTCCCTTCTTCCAAAGTTAACATACATTTCTTTTCTTTTTGATGTCCCTCTAGGTCTCCCTGCTCAACTAAGCTGTTTTTTTCCCCCATTGGCTCCTTTTCTAGAACATGGGGACAGCTTGCTCCCGAGCTGCTAGGATTTCCTTTTTGAAGAGCACTCAGCACTCATGGGCTCCCTTGCCCTTAAGGACTGGCTCCCATGGGACTTCATCAACCAGCCTTCTGAACAGTCCAAAGTCTGCCCTCTGGACGTATAATGTGACTGTTCTGTTAATAACTGTTGTGGAACAAAGATGAACAAAAGTTCATGATTAGTTAAAGAGACTATTAAAATTAACAGGGGAATGAATACTACTCACAGCAGAGCAAAATGAAGCTAAGCATCCTCTAAGCCAACTGAACACACAGAAGTTCATGAGACTGGATGGGATGCAACTGAGGATGTTGAAAAGCTAGTCACTGCCACTGGCAGCAGCTTAGCTACTATTTCTGAAAGACAGTGGTGACCGGATGAGGTTCTTGATGACTAAAAAGACACACATCATATCCATTGGAAAGGCAAAAGGATAATCTGAGCAATTACAGGCTGTTCAGCCTAACCTCACCCCACAGGAAAATCATAGAAAAAAGCCTCACAGAAGCCAAGTCAGGGCACAGGAAAGACAAGAAAGCGACTGGGAACAGTCAGCACAGGCATAACAAGCACAAATTTAGTCTGACAGCTTTCCATAACAAAAAACCAAAATCATTTGGTAAAAGTGTACCTTGTCTACCTAGACTTTAAAACTGTTTCTGCATAGTCTCCAACTGTAGCTTTAGCACCAGACCAGTGAAACATGGATGGGCTGGGTGGGCTACAAGGTGGGCGACAAACTACCTGGACAGTAGGGCTCAAAGATTAGCAGTTAGCAGTTCAACATCTAAGTGTTGGCTTAGATGTGGTTAGCAAGTGTTGATTTAGTGTGGAGAATAATTTCTCTAGACCTATACTGGTTATGCTCCTGTTAGGATAGCCCATTACACCTTCTTTACTGTTGGGGCACACTGCTGGCTCACGGTCAGCTTGCTGTCTGTATACCAGTACCCTTGGGTCTTTTTTTGGCAAACTTGCTCTCTAGCAAATAAATCTCCAACTCATGTTGTTGCAAGTAATTCTTTCTTCACAGGTGCAACTGGACTTTACATTTGCCCTTGCTGAACTTCATGAAATTCCTGTTGGCAAATTCCTTCTATCTCTCCAGGTCCCTCTGAATGACAATTGTGCCATTGATGTTATCAACATACCCTTCCAGCTGGGTATTGCCTGAAAACTCAATAAGGCTGAAATCTGTCACCTTCTCCAGGTCATTAATAAAGATGTTAAAGACAGACCCCTTTGCTGCTCCATTTCTTATTAGCCTGCAGGCAGAGTAGGACCCACTAACCTCTATCTCTGAGCCTGATTATCCAACCAATTTTTTACTCATGTGGTTGCCCATTTACCAAAACTGTATTAACCCAAAATTGATACAAAAATATTGAGGGAGGAGTGTTCAAAGTCTTGCTAAAGTCAACACACGACATGCAATCCCTTTACCCAATCCAGAAATCCAGATTTATTACTGAAGGCAATCAGGTTTGTCAGGCATAATTTACCCCTCGCATGTTCAGAAAGGTGCTCCAAGAAGACTCTTTCTGTGATTTTCCAGGGATTTAAGAGAAGATGAGTAGTCTGTAGTTTACCAAATTAGGTTTTGTTGCTGTTTTTGTTTGTTTTCCTGTTTCTTTTTTAAGATGGATACATTGTCCTCCAATCATTGGGTACCTCCCCCAAGTTCCACAACCTTTCAAAGACAATAGAGAACAACCTCTCTGTGTCAAGAGGCAGCTCTCTTAACACCCTCAGATGCTATCTACCTAGTTCCATGTACTTGTACAGGTCAAATCTTCTCAAGTATTCCTGACTCAACCATCACCTATTACTGGCAGTACTCCTTCTCGAACCTCCTCTCTACACACAGAGGACAGAGAGACCTTGCTAACAAAGACTCAGAAGAGAAGGCATTCCATACTCCTGCCTCACCTGTGTTTGCTGACACTAAATCACATGCTGCATTTAGTAACGGTCTCACATTTTTCCTTCTTCAGCCTTTAATTACTGTCATACCAGACCTTGTTGCCCTTGACATCCTCTAGAAGTCTCAGTCCCAGCTGGGTTTTGTTTTTCCCAATATAACCTCACATGCCCGGGCAAACTCTCTAAACTCCTCTTTTAAAACCTTACCCTGCTTCTACCTTCTATACTGCCTTCATGCACTGAGACTTGTTCACAACTTCTCTGTTTTAAGTCAAGCCAGCCTCTTGAAACATTAACGTGTTTTCCTGAGGACTGAGGTGGACTTACGTTCTTATGCTTGGAGGAAGATCTGAGTAGATCTCTCTGGAGTGGTAGATAGATTAATGCTGCAGAAACCTTACAATTGTGCAACTTCCCAGAAATAAACTTAAGAAAAAAATGAAAAGAAGATGATACTGAAACTAAGTTTGTGAAAAAATGAATAATGCAAAAATATTTCAGTTAGTTGACAAACAAATCTGTAATCCAAGTTTTCTTTTTCTTAAAGTAGCCGATTTATTAGTTTGCAGAATTCTTTACTTTTAATCAAGCCTCTTTCCTTAAAAGGCAGGATCAAGGAGAATACCACTGAGTCTCCTGTATCCTTCACCCTAGCCCCTGGGCAGTAGTTACCTTACACCCATGCAAGGCGTTCCTCAATAGTATCACTGGTGTCCAGATGAGCAGCCAATGTGTAATAGTCGGAGAGTCAAAAACATCTTGCAACTTCTGCAACATCTTAGATCTGAGCCCTGAAAAACTAAATCACCTTAGACAGCAAGTCTCATCTGCAGATGAGAGCCTCCATGCCCTGCAGAAGAGTGTCTTTCTCTTGGTGGCTGTTCACAACCAGCTGATTAGGCCAAGATGGCTCCATGATGGAGCTTGTTCCTCCTTGCCTATTCTAAGGTCCCTAGTATATTCAGTACATGTATATCCAAAGACAGTCCAAGAAACTTCTTCATGCTGTCCTGCGTCACAAACTTCCTGTCTCCACTAAACATAGCCTCTGGCCATCCTTCTTTCCAGGCAACACACAGTTCAAGCTATTGCCCTTGCAGGTTCTGCGTGAAGAGGTTGTCTATCTCCCACCTACACTAAGGCAATGCTTCTATCCTCAGCTTCTTATATCTGACAGTTCAAGAAGCTGACCAGAGCATGACTCCCACAGTTCAAATCTTGTATTCAAAGATTTATGCTGGAAGAGCTGCAAGAATAATTCTAGGAATTGAGAGAACATCTTATGCAAAGAGACTGTAAGACTTTTTCTTGTTTGGCCTAATAATAAAGAAAGCTGAAAGGGGTTGCATCCCACATCAGGGATGAAGAAGTGCAATTTAAACTACAAGTTCTGTTAGTACAAACTCAGATAAACATAAATTTAATCCTACTCATGTTTAGTGCTTGAATAGCCCCAAAGCGGGTAATGAAGACAAGAAAGGGGGCTAGTACGATGTAAGGACAGTATTTTAATATAAAAATTATGCATAAGTGTATGTATCCTTTACTGATGTAAAATTTTTATTAATATAAATGCATATATATACACACAAAGCTGTAAAACATACAATCCAAAGGTACAAATCTCAACATAAGTAGTTGAAAAATATTTTCTAAGCTTGAAATTACCACAAACAGCTATTTGTTATTACTTTATGGACAGAATACATACCATACAGCTAAGAAACGTAAACAGGCAGGATGAAAGAAAAATACTAACATCTTGTTCTTTATTTTAAATTCCCCCAAACTTGGAAATACATAAGATCCAGAAGCTAGTAAAATACATTTACCTATCTCATTTCCTAACATGCATATCGCTTCCTGACCAAATTCTGACCTCAGATTTGTATCTTTGTTTCTCCCAATCTTCAGTAGAACCCGTTTCTGCTAGGAAGGGAAAGTTTCAAACCTTCACATTCTCATATAAGTAACAATAATAGTACATCTCATGACTCATACATAGTATTCATACAGAAAATAATTTGCTTTTAAGCCTAATCTTGCTACATCATTGTCTAAAGGCATGATCTTAACTCAGTGGGATAAATCAAAGTCAAAACAACCTTACCTGTTCACAGACATCACGGCACATTAAGTTGTCCTTTGCATGGTAACAACAAGACAAACCTATGGAGAAGCAGGGGCAGGGAAAAAGATATTTAAAAGGCCTGAAGCATTTAACTCTCACTTGTGAGCAGCAGAGCCCAGATGACAGCCTATCAAGATGATTTGCCTAGTCCACAGATGACTATGGGAAATTTTCCTCCCCAGAAGGCAAAAAAGAACATGAGAAATTTTCGTTCTAATTTTGACACAGATCCATTCATCCAGTCTCACAGAATTACCCCTGAATACTCACTGCCACCAAAAGTAGATCTCACTCCCCTTCTTTCTGCTTCTAGCCACAGTTCTGCTGTTAAACTTGCAGTAGCTTGGCACCTGCCAAACTCCTTCAAGAGGCAATTCAATTTATTAACCCAGGAAAATAATAAAAAGCGAACAAAAAACTCCCTAGAGACTATATGCCCACACTGAATAATCTCAAAGAATGTGAGAAGTGCAAGAACCAGCCAGGAACAGGTGCAAAAGAAAATCAGATCAAGAACTCCTTTTAACACAGAGGTGAACACAGCTGCTCACTGAACTCTAGCTCCTTAAAAACTTGGAACAAAACTGAATTGTTTCACAGTGGTTTTGCCTGACTAGGTGAAAGTCACAGAGCAAACACAGATGTGAACACATCAACAGGAAAACAAATGAGAACTAAAGCACTAAGAAGTCAGGAACCACCAGTTTAAAGCATTTTTAACATTATACTTTGTTGCACTTTGCTCCCCCCCCATCCAAATATTTCCCTAATTCAAAGTTAAGCTTGGCCAATATATAATGAATTGCACAACTCCTTGGCATTCACTTTTATCCTCACTGCACAGTATTTGGAACAGTGTACTAGAAAACAGACAGAGGTTTCCTTCAAAGCTTTTACTTCCATGCACATCTTAACACAGAGTATCACTTAATGATTACAACCTCCTGCTCAATTGTATCTGAACTAGATATCACAACAACACAACATAAAAATACTGCATAATAATACCACACTATAAGTTGTATTTCATAATACCTAGTTACTAAACAAATTTTTGACCATGGGATAAGAGGGATCTTGGGCATGAATTCCTTGGCAATTTCAGTTTGTGTTTTCATCTGAAAGCTTATAGCTATTACAAGAAGATAGCCAATCAAAAAAAAGTAAACCAAAAGAATCTACTGCCACCAAACCCAAAATTCTCCAAGACTGAAATAACAATCTCAAGACTGAAAGAAAAATTTAGATTGAAAATATCAAGGAAAAAATTATACCACTGGAACAGTTGTCTGAAATGGTCACAATTTCAAACAATTTAATTTATCATTCCTGAAGGAGAAAGAAGAAAAAACAAAGTAGGACTTGTAAATAGTGAATGTTTTCATTAATAATTAGAAACAACACAACAAAATGCCTGTAATAAATGAGGAGAGCATCACAATCCTGCTTACAAAACACTGAAATGAAAGAATGAAATTGTAAAATTGACTTGAATGTTTTTTGCCAATTTTCCACCATCAGAGACAAGGACTGAAATATAACACAGATGGCTTAAAAATCTTTCCAACTTGAAGGTTACGCATGCGATCTTGTAGATCTTCCTGTGTTATATTCAGTAAGATGATCTGTGCCAAGAATCAACTTCATCAGCAGCAGTATCTACCATGATCAAATTTCAGTTATTATTCCACTTAACTGAAAAGCTTTGCTTTACACTTTCTTAGGCCTGTTACAAAGACTGGTGCAAGAGTTGCACTTCTTTTCAGAAGTTTTTCTAAATTTCAGTACCTATGCAGTCAGACTGCAAGCACACTAACACAGTGCTGGAGAAAAGATTCAGGTTCACAACGAAAAGGTATCCAGCAAATTAATTGTTGTAAGTAAAAATAAACAATCCAATGAAACACACTCAAACACAGGCTTTACTTACAAACAGAAGCACTGGCTAATCAATCACTTTTTTGTTGTTTTGATTCAGTGCAATAGCTAAAATTTTTTTCATTATGTAATTTTTCATTTAGAGTAACTGCTACATTTAAGACATGCAAGAATACGGGGTTCCCAACATATAAAGAAAATTTACAATGGCTTAAGTGACAATGCATATTAACTCTGACTGTCACTATGATTAGAGCTCATTAATATCTTAGGCAACATCTCATTAGATGTTCCTCTGCAAAGATTTTTTTTAATACTCTGTGGCCTTTATCTATTAGTTTTCACTAGCTCTCATCCCTCCTACCCTGAGCTTGCAAGCATCCAGGACGGTTCTCCTTCCCAATCACTTCACAGAATCACAGAATCACCGGGTTGGAAGAGACCCACTGGATCATCGAGTCCAACCATTCCTATCAAACACTAAACCATGTCCCTCAGGACCCCGTCCACCCGTAACTTAAACACCTCCAGGGAAGGCGAATCAACCACCTCCCTGGGCAGCATATTCCAGTGCCTAATGACCCTTTCCGTAAAAAACTTCTTCCTAATATCCAACCTAAACCTCCCCTGGCGGAGCTTGAGGCCATTCCCCCTTGTCCTGTCCCCTGACACCTGGGAGAAGAGGCCAGCTCCCTCCTCTCTACAACCTCCCTTCAGGTATTTGTAGAGAGTAATGAGGTCTCCCCTCAGCCTCCTCTTCTCCAGGCTAAACAGCCCCAGCTCTCTCAGCCGCTCCTCATAAGGCCTGTTCTCGAGCCCCTTCACCAGTTTTGTTGCTCTTCTCTGGACACTCTCCAGAGCGTCAACATCCTTCTTGTGCTGAGGGGCCCAGAACTGGACACAGTACTCAAGGAGCGGTCTCACCAGTGCCGAGTACAGAGGGAGAAGAACCTCCCTGGACCTGCTGGTCACACCATTTCTGATACAAGCCAAGATGCCATTGGCCTTCTTGGCCACCTGGGCACACTGCTGGCTCATGTTCAGCCGGCTGTCGACCAACACCCCCAGGTCCCTCTCCTCCTGGCAGCTCTCCAAACAGACCTCACCCAGTCTGTAGCTCTGCATAGGGTTGTTGTGCCCCAGGTGCAGGACTCGGCATTTGGCTGTGTTAAACCTCATGCCGTTGGACTCTGCCCAGCGGTCCAGTCTGTCCAGATCCCTTTGCAGGGCCTTCCTACCCTCCAGCAGATCGACACTTCCACCCAGCTTAGTGTCATCTGCAAACTTACTAAGGGTGCACTCGATGCCTTCATCCAGGTCGTTGATGAAGACATTGAACAGGGCTGGACCCAGCACTGAGCCCTGGGGGACCCCACTTGTGACTGGCCTCCAGCTGGATTTAACTCCATTTACCACCACTCTCTGGGCCCGGCCAGCCAACCAGTTCTCCACCCAGGAGAGTGTGTGTCTGTCCAGGCCGGAGGCTGACAGTTTCTGTAGCAGAATGCTGTGAGAAACTGTGTCAAAGGCTTTGCTGAAGTCCAGGAAGACCACGTCCACAGCCTTTCCCTCATCCAGTAGACGTGTCACTGTGTCATAGAAGGCAATCAGGTTGGTTTGGCAGGACCTGCCTTTTGTAAACCCATGTTGGCTGGGCCTGATCACCCGGTTCTCTTGCAAGTGCCTCATGATAGCACTCAAGATCACCTGCTCCATGACTTTCCCTGGCACTGAGGTCAGACTGACAGGCCTGTAGTTCCCTGGATCCTCCCTGTGCCCCTTCTTATAGATGGGCACAACATCAGCCAGCCTCCAGTCCAGAGGAACTTCCCCAGTCCTCCAGGACTGCTGGAAGATGATGGAAAGGGGTTTGGCCAGTACATCTGCCAGCTCTCTCAACACCCTGGGGTGAATCCCGTCTGGGCCCATAGACTTGTGGGTGTCCAGTTGAGCAAGCAAGGCTCTGACCTCCTCCTCTTGTCATCAATTATACCAAAGAGTGTAACTGTGAAGTAACAATATACTAAACTTTATGGTCACTTAATTATTTTTATACTGGCCCAGAGTGATCATTAGTGTTTAAGTCAGAAATGGAAGTTAATAACAATATCCATTCCAAACAATTCCTCAGTTCTCTTTCCAGTAAGCCTCTTCTGAAATGCCTTATGACATCTCTTCCATTTTACATTACCATTACCAGTTCCTCTACTTTTACTAAAAATTTTCCAAGTTTCACTACAAAATTTCATTTATGCGCAACCTATACTTATTTCTTTGATAAAATCTGCTACCTTAGCAATACAAGTAGGTTTGTGATGGGAAAGTTGGGCTAGAAATCAGAACTATAAAACAACAATGAAACGCCCATAAATGCCACAGTGATTGCTTTAGAGCATCACACATTTTGTATTTTCCACTCCTACGAAAGCAACGTGATCTATCTATTAAATGCTATTTGCCAATATTTGTGCTTGTGTTGCATTCTTCTTTCATTATTCCTTTTGTGTCCTGTCAACAACTTACGTGTTATCACAACTTTAATGCAGGAAACTATTTTACCACCATCCTTCTCTCTATTAAACATCTTGCCTTCACTTTAAAAAAATCCAATACCTTGTTCAATACCATTCTCACTGTAAACAGAATCACAGAATCACCAGGTTGGAAGAGACCCACTGGATCATCGAGAATGTTAGTAAATGTAAGTAAACTCACAAGAAACAGAAGCCCTGAAATATAAGGGCTGTTCTGACTTTTCATACGGCAATTTGATGGTCAGGTTTTACCTACTTGATGTAAGCCACCAGGTGTTCTACATTTTTTCACACCACAAACTTGGAAATTTACCTATTGCCAGCATGACAGCTGAAGACACTTAAAGGGGACCTACAGCAAAGGTGGGGAGGGGCTCTTTATCAGGGAATACAGAGATAGGATGAAGGAGATAGGATGAAGGTTGGAAGCTGAAAGAGGGGAGATTTAGATCAGATATTAGGAAGGAATTCTTTACTGTGAGGGTGGTGAGGCACTGCAACAGGTTGCCTGGAGGAGTTGTAGATCCTCCACCTCTGGAAGTGTTCAAGGCCAGGTTGGATGGGGCTTGATCAACAACCTGATCTAGCAGAAGGCGGCCCTGCCCATGGCAGGGGGCTAGAACCAGATGATATTTAAGGTCCCTTCCAACCCAACTCATTCCATGATTCTAAATCCTGTCTGTGAGCTGGTGGGGTAAAAGAAGGGTGGCCGGGAGGGGTGTGGGAAGGGCAGTTGTACTCTGCATCCCACTCCTTGCTACCTCAGCCCCTCACACCCCTTCTCTCTCTTTGACAGCCTTCCCACTGTAGGAAGGTGCTCTGTGGGGGGATGGCAGGGAGACACCAGGAAGGTGACACTGCCTCTCCCTGGCAGCACCTGGGGAGCTGCTGGGCTCTCACTCCTATGGGTCATGTGTAAGAGGCCAACTCTCTCCTGGCCCCGCCCCGTACCAAAAATGCAGACACATAAACTCTCAAAGATTCATTTTGGAGTTCTAGAAACCAAGCAACCTCCATCAGGCCTGGGCAACAGGAGGGACATATCTCCACTGACTGTGTGCTCTGAGACAGGAGCAGGTTATTTATCAAGCAAGCATACACACGCCAGCACCTTTTCCGAGTTAGATTGTGGTGACCTGTCCACCAAGTCACAGTGGCCTGTTATCATTCATTGTGATGACCTCATGGTAGTTGTAATCACCATATGAGTTCCACAGTGGTGAGGACTGTCAAAACCACAGCGATCTGTCCTTTGCCATCTTAACCCATGGGCGAAGGCATTTAGCAACATAGTGTGTTGCCATTAGTGTCCAATTTGGGCTTAAATGGTATACAGACTGGGACTGAAGGTATTTGGGTTATGCTCAAGTGTGGGAAAGAAACCCTCAAACAGCCAACCCCCCTGACTGCTGAGAGGTGCCAAACTCATACTCACACTGGATCCTAGTGGGTTCCCACTAGGAACTTGACTTGCTGCAACGAGTTCATCCAAGGGGCACCACAATTCTGCCAGTGGCTGGTGAGGCTCACTGATAAGGGGTTACTTCTGACTGGGGCAGAGGCTGATTCAGTCACCACACAAGCATCTCGAGGGACCACAACGAGACGCAACCTCTGCAGTGAAGTCCAGCTGTGATCAAGACGCTGGATATATCCAAACAATTCTTGGCCACCCCGCAAGCATATATTCCCCACTTACAGGCATGTGGATAATTCCCCCCACAAATCTTATGCATATTCTATTGCCTTCCGATTTCAATGTTATTAAACTTCACAACGGTAAAAACTTTTGCTCACTTGTAACTTTGCAGCCAGCTCCGCCTGACCTCGCATTAGAGATGGGGACAGGCTGCAAAGAGCTGGATACATAAGCAGATACATCTATTCAGCACTGATCACACTGCACACAAGGCGTTATCGTCTTCAAAGAAAGAAAAGCGTCTGGATAAACGCTGTCTAGAAGAGAACCTGCCATCAGAGGGACAATGACTTCCACAGAACACAACTACTCAGATGAAACTGAGCCCTACTGCAGCTTAAATCGGAAACATCGCACTTTTTCGCAACAGCAGCGACTTCTCGCCCCCCCGCCCTCCGCGCCACGTTGCTAAGGAGGGACCCGCCACTCACCGGCCGCCCAGGGCAGGAGCAGCTGGGCCGCCGCCACGCACAAGAGGCCCCAGGGGCACCGCGCGCGCGCCGCCGCCATCGCCCCTTGCGAGCCCGCAGGGCACAGCCCCGCCCGCTACCCGGAGGGCTCTGACACCGCCCGCGCGCGCCCCGCCCCCATTGGCTGCCGGTCCCCCGCCCCGCCCTTTCGCCACTCCTATTGGCTGTGGCTCCCCTGCCCCGCCTCTACGCTTACCCCCATTGGCTACGGCTCCCTCCGCCCCGCCCGTGGCGGGAGCGGTATCCGGTAGCGGCTGCGCGCTGAGCTGGCCGGGCCGGGCCGGGCCGGGCTTGCTCGCGGTCCGCACTGGGGTGGTTACAGGCTGTTGCGAGTTGTAAGGGACCTGCCCGGGATACCCCAGCGTTCAGGCCGGGTGTCTTAGGGCGCTGTCCCAATGCGTCTGGCCGTGGCTGCTTCCCTGGGTGACGGAGGAACGGGTTCATCACTTCGCGAATCAATGTGATTCCAGTGAGCCAGTTTATTGAGTTAATTACAGATTCTTATACCTTTCACGATTAATACAGACTATTGTTTTAATAAGCTGATTCAACAATTCTCCTTTAGCAACAAGCAATCAGTTAGTTACATGAATCTTACACTTTCCCATGAGAAACAGCTGTGAGCATTCTAGCTCAATAGACTACAAAGTTACAACTCAAGGTCTACCCAAGAAAAGTCACCACTGAAAAACAAGAGAAGCATTACAGCAGAACTATCGCTTAGTGTTGTAAAAGAAACTTGGAACCTGTATAAACTTTTATATTTATGGTGTGTATGTGCAAAACCATGCATAAAGCTGCAAAGCCTTATGTCTATATTTCATTTAGCATAAGTTGTGCAGTGCTTGGAGATGCTCACAAAATGGCCTCTGGTCTGTAACCACCCATCACCTGGGCAGCTGCTCAGTACTCCACCGCCCTCTGGGTGAAGAANGCTGGCCGGGCCGGGCCGGGCCGGGCTTGCTCGCGGTCCGCACTGGGGTGGTTACAGGCTGTTGCGAGTTGTAAGGGACCTGCCCGGGATACCCCAGCGTTCAGGCCGGGTGTCTTAGGGCGCTGTCCCAATGCGTCTGGCCGTGGCTGCTTCCCTGGGTGACGGAGGAACGGGTTCATCACTTCGCGAATCAATGTGATTCCAGTGAGCCAGTTTATTGAGTTAATTACAGATTCTTATACCTTTCACGATTAATACAGACTATTGTTTTAATAAGCTGATTCAACAATTCTCCTTTAGCAACAAGCAATCAGTTAGTTACATGAATCTTACACTTTCCCATGAGAAACAGCTGTGAGCATTCTAGCTCAATAGACTACAAAGTTACAACTCAAGGTCTACCCAAGAAAAGTCACCACTGAAAAACAAGAGAAGCATTACAGCAGAACTATCGCTTAGTGTTGTAAAAGAAACTTGGAACCTGTATAAACTTTTATATTTATGGTGTGTATGTGCAAAACCATGCATAAAGCTGCAAAGCCTTATGTCTATATTTCATTTAGCATAAGTTGTGCAGTGCTTGGAGATGCTCACAAAATGGCCTCTGGTCTGTAACCACCCATCACCTGGGCAGCTGCTCAGTACTCCACCGCCCTCTGGGTGAAGAACCTCTTAATGCCCAACCAGAACTTCCCTCGGGTCCTATCTTGGGTCAGCAGAGAGAAAAGATCAGCGCCTGACACAAGCAGTAGTTACTGTTACAAAAAGGGGATTGTTTCTGTTTCAAGCTACCGGAGGGTTAGGTTTTATCTGAGTAATCGTGTTCTTCGAAAATTAGACAAAATGCCCCTCTGGCAGCAGGTTTTTCCTTTTGAAACGGTGTTTCCCAGACACTCTTCATTCTTGAGGATGACAACATCTCGTGTGCAGCGTTATGTGTGCTAAAGAGGTGTCTCTTTAGCAATCCCCTCTGCAACCTTTCCCCATCTCAAATGTAAGGTCAGGCAGAGCCGGAGCCAGCTCCAACTGAGCAAGAGTTTTGACTGTTCTGAAGTTCATAATAACATTATAATCTGTCCTTGGAAAGTAAACAGAAATTCATAGGATTTCTGGGAAAGTTTATCCACATGCGTGTTAGCAGGAAATACATTCTGTCCCCAGCTCCTGTCTCAGGGCACACAATTTATGGAGGTCAGTCCTTGTGTTTCCCAGCCCTAGTGAAGGGTGCTTGCTTTCCAGAACTCGAAAACAAGTCTAAGAGAGTTTATTTGCTGGCATTTTCAGTATCACACCTCTCCCTGCTCCTTCTTCTCCCCTTGTGAGGAGCAGTAAACTGCTATGAGGTCCTCCTCGGCTTCCTCTTCTCTAGGCTGAACAGTCCAAAGTGGCTTGAGCTGCTCCTCATTGCTCTTCCCCTCCTCACCAACTTAGTGGCCTCCTCTGGATACTTTCCATTACTGCAGCCTTTCTTCCCCCTCCTCCCATGATGCAGCAAGGGCATATCCAGAGGAAGGGTTTGGGCTTAAACGAAGCCTAAGGAGAGACAAAACGATATTTAGGAGAAAATTTTTGTGAAGGAGGCAGAGACCTCCATTGAATCAGTATGTTTCTATTCATATAATATTTGCTTTATTCATGTATTTCTATACATTAGGCTTATAATCAATACTATAAAACTACTGTATAACACCATTTTCTGTTTGTAATTACTTTGTGTGTCTGGTGACTCTGTTGGAGAAATGAACAAAACAGCACAAAGTGTAGGTTACCTAATGGGAATGACACCTGAGACTGGGAGGTCATCCTCCCATGTACTGAGATGATGGTGTTGTCATGGCTGCAACTTTTTGATTCATCATCAGCTCTAGCCCTGTGCTTTATGTCAAGCACTTGCTCCAGGTTAAGCTATCAGAAGCCACTAATATTAACACAATTTGACCCTGCTATGCAGTTGGGGATGGCTTGTGTCCAGGCTGGAGGTAATGGGCTGTCTCAGCCTTCCCAATGATAGCCTATCTTCTCATTACCTTTGCAGCAGCCATGCAGTACCTGTCATTCGCTTGCAATGTTGCTTTGTTTTGGGAAGGGAAGCTAAAATTCTCTGCCAGGTTGCTACCACTTTTGCTCTTCTTTAAGCCTTTTGTTCAGGTCCTGTGGTGTTTGTTGGTTTTCTGTGTCTATTCTGCAGCCTGTGTCAGTGCAAAGATATTCCTACCTCTGTCAGCAGGAAGACAATCTAGTCTACAGTGTAGACAGAAAGAGTCTGTAAGTGAAGAAAACTGTACAGTAGAGCCACCACTGCTGTCTCTTTTCCCTGTGGGAAAAAAAAATATTTTTAAAGAATTCAAGGGAAATTTAATTTAAGCTGTCCAGTGAAGTCAAAGCAAACTTAAGTTACTGCTCACTTCATAGCTAGTAACTATTTTGTCTCAAAATCTGGCATTCCATGTCAGCTTCTGAGAGCTCCAACTTTCTTGGATGAGCACCTTACTATCCCATTATCAGAATTCCTTGCAATAGTAAAACAGGAAGTTTTTTAAAAACACAGAAAATCCAATGTCTCACAAACTGCTCACAGCCTTTTTCCAGACTGTCATCACAATGAACTCCTCCTACAATGACAGTTCAACGAGCTACCAAGATTTTAATAACTTTATGATCTTCTGCAGCCTGGAGAATCTGCAGGAACACAGTGCTTTTTAGTTCCAGTAGATAATTCGTAAGTGGTCCAGAAAAACACCACAGGGCAGTACATAGAGGACAACACTCCAATGAGATGGAAGGGTTCTGTATCTAGTTTATCTGTCTATACACCTTTCTAGAGTGATTAAATTGTGCTACTTCTTTGTGGAGCAGAACCACCAGAAAGAAGAGTACGCTTAGGTTAGATTTGCCACTTGAATTTCTTGAATTCACAGTTACAGCAACAACTTTAATATGTTCGACTTTAAATTAAAACATACCTGACTATAAAAAAACCCACAACTTTTCACACCAGGGCTGAAATGATACCCATATTTAAGTGGTCTTACATGTCATTTAAATAGTTGAGCTTTTCCTCAGCCCTCAAGGTTAACCTTTGTGAATTTTTCTGCCGATCTCGGGACTTAAAATTCATCATCGGTCCATGAGGTGGCAGCAGATCCAAGAGCAAAATTAGCCACATGATCAAATTTGGTAACTTGTTTAGTTTCTCTGGAAGTAGAAGAGGCCTGAACCGATTAGATGTGGTTTTACCCACTAACACTGATTTAGCTTGATTTTAGATGAGGGTGAGCTGCTGTGAAGTCTGCTTCCCCTGGATGCCATTTATGTGCAAAGTCATTATCAACAATAACTTATCTCACAAGAGAACAAGGTATCTTATCCACCGAATAGTTCATCTATCAAATCCATATCTCTCCGATTTATACAGAAGAATGTTATGGGGATCTGTGTCAAAGGCCTTGGAGAAGTCCACATAGATCACATCTGTGTATTTTCCTTTGTCCACTGATGTAATCGGTTGCTCCTTCATGGAAAGCCACTAGGCTGGTGAGGCAGGACTTACCCTTGTTGAAGCCATGCTGGCTGTCTTGAATCATATACGTTATATTTCTCGTTGCTTAGAATATAATAAAACATGCTACTTTTTTGTGTTACTTTGAATATTTAGTTCATTATCTTTTGTTCTGAACAGTGTTTGATCCGTTTCCTTATCCTAAAAGTTACTGAAATGTTAAAAGTTTTGAATGTTACTCTGTGTTTTACGTTGAAGCGTGCCTCAGCAATAGGTGAAGATTCTAATGTAGTCATGGTCAGAATTACTAGTCCAGACATCCGTTTTACTGAAACAGATCTGGCCTGATCAGGTTCCCCTTAGAAATTAACATGATGCCACATTTTTCTGAAATCCAGAGGACCACATCGTGAATGTTTCACCGAACTAGTCTCTGGTCTGGAAATATACTGATTTATTTGAATTTAACAAACTATTCTATCTGTTTTGAGATTTATGTAAATTCTGTACCCCATAAAATTGGCTTCCTAACCTCTTAAGAACTTCAAGAACCAATATACAGAGCTAGCCCTCTCAACTCAGTACTTTATCAGACAAAAGATTGGGTTTGCCTTGTATATCTTTTGTTTCTATTTTTATCTCATTACTGGAAGCCAGTAGCATTGTCCTTCTTGATAATTTTGACACCCATTGTATTTTAGCTATGAATATTTTTTTAATTGCTCTAATTCTTAGGATATCTACACCTTGCAGTTGGAAAGGTACTCACAACATTTGCAGACTTGCCCTAATCAATCTGTTCTGTGTATCAACAACTAGATAACTACATGACAAGCCCTTGCCAGATTTTTAGCAGATGCTGAATGGCTTTCCTGTGCTGAGACCTCCTCTATTTCATCTCTCTGTTGTAATTAGGTAGGGGTTTACAGCCATCTAAAATGCATCTGTTTGCGAACTGGTAGGAATTGTGGAACCAGTTGTGGGACTTTCCTTAACAAACCACTAGCTGGTGAGTGAAGCTGTTGCTGTTTCTTCAGGCTAAGGATGGATTGCCACAACAAAGCCTCTTTCAGAGAGGTTTTGTTCTTAAACAAGTAAGTATTTCTGTTCACACCAACCTTAGCTACTGGATTTTTTTCTCCATTAGATCTCAGGTAGCATTTTACAGCTGATTTTCCAAATAATGAATAAGAAAGATTAATTTCTTTTCAAATTGCTTCACTTTTTTAAAAACCAGAAAGCTAGAATATGGGTTTTCTTTGTAGCAACTATATTAAATTGTAAAACACAGAAACAGAAGCAAGGTTTAGTGACTGCTGTTACATATATCAGGAGCAGTGTGCAGCTGCAGTGATAAAATTGTATATAAAGCAATACAGGTGTGAAGTTAGAGCCAGTAAAAATGTACATTAACAGTAAATATGATGTGTGCAATTAATTTCAAGCAAGTTGAACATGTGGTTCGTATTAGAGTTCATAAAGTCTTACTATAGCAAATAACATTGTGTACATCAAGTCTGGAAGGATAGCCAACTGAAAGAGGTTAAATAAATGTGGAATATATAGTTAGTTACAATTTACTATGAAGGTAATAAAGAAGTAAATAAGTTTAATGTCTTCATCAATGATATTGAAAGTGAGATTGAGTGCACCCTCAGCAAGTTAGCAGATGACATCAAGCTGAGTGGTGCAGTTGCCACACCAGAAGAATGGGATGTCATCCAGAGGGACATGGACAGGCTGGAGAAGTGGGCCTGTGAGGACCTCATGAGGTTCAATAATGCCAAGTGCAAGGTCCTGCACCTGTGTCGGGGCGCTCCCTGTTTTCAGTACAAGTTGGGGGATGATGTGTTTGAGAACTGCCCTGCAGAGAAGGACTTGGGGGTGCTGGTTGATGAGAAGCTCAACATGAGCTGGCAATGTGTGCTTGTGGCCCAGAAGGCCAACGATATCCTGAGCTGCACCAGAAGTGTGTCCAGCAGGTCGAGGGAAGTTATTCTGCCCCTCTATTCCTCTCTTGTGAGACCTTATCTGGAGTACTGTGTCCAGTTCTGGAATCCCTAATGTAAGAAGGGTATGGAACTGTTGGAATGGGTCCAGAGGAGGGCTACAAATGAGGACAGGTTGGGGTTGTTCGGCCTGGAGAAGACAAGGCTCCAAAGAGACCTCATAACAACCTTCCAGTACCTGAAAGGAGCTATAAGAAAGCTAGAGAAGGACCGTTTACAAACGCTTATAGTGATAGGACTAGGGACAATGGGTATAAACTGGAGGGGGGCAGATTTAGACTAGACATAAGGAAAAATTCCTTCACGATGAGAATGGTGAGACGCTGGCACACGTTGCTCAGGGAGTTTGTGGATGCCCCATCCCTGGAGGTGTTCAAGGCCAGGTTAGATGGTGCCTTGGGCAGTCTGAGCTAGTGGATATGTCCCTGCCTGTGGCAGGGTGGTTGGAATTACATATATCTTTAAGGTCCTTTTGAACCCAAACTATTCTGTGATTCTATGATCCTATGATCCAATTTGATTTCTGGAATAACATTAAGGGTCTGCTAAAATAAAGGGTTGGGTTTTTTTCAGTCTGAGAAATTGGAAATGAGGTAGACTATATTGGAAGATTCTGGAGTTTGAGGATCCCTTCAAAATGGGAAAAAATATTTCAAATGTAATTATGTTTGATCCAGTCGAATCCTTCAACTATCCTAATCTTCTAAATGTGAATCTAAAGTGTCTAAACACAGTCTGCCATACTTGTACCATAGTATAGTCAGGCTGCGTTCATGCCAGTCAAAATCCTGTCTTCTTTCTGGCCTTGGCTCACTATCCAAGAGGAGGAATAACAACATTTAGCAAGTGATGACACATCTATGTCTATGATTACAGATAAAATGGATATGCACTTTGCTTTTCAACTCAGGCTTCAGTATCAGCACTGCATCTGCCATGATATCGTAAGCATCAGTTGGAGACAGAAAAGGATATGTTGAAGGACATGGAAAATGCTGTATTAAATCCTTCTGTGGATTATCCCACTGAATCATCAAGTCATGTATAGAATTAATTGTTTCTCCATATGGTGTTTAAGGACCATATTGCTGGTAGAATATATTCCAAATGTTATTTTTATGTTTTACTGGACTATGTAATTGTGTTAAAAATTACCTCGTAACCTGCATCTACAGTGAGATATTTTAAAGCACTTTAAGAGCTTTATACATTTTCCTCCACATTTTAGCAATTATAATACTCTCTCAGTCAGTAATCTTTGAAGAACTGTGTATAGTTCGTTCACTGCTATTCATAAATTTCGTTATGAATGCAGTTTGCAAGCTTTGCAAAAATGGGCATGGGTGACATGAAATCATTTGAGTAACTAGTTGACAATTATGCAGTTACTTATAGTTTCAGACAATTAAAAAAAACATGTAGACTGGCAGATAAAATAAAAAAGAAAGGAGAAGGCATAAAATGAATGTATTTGCAACCAGTTTGTCTCACACTATTTAAATGAGTTTTAGTTAAACTAGCTTAATCTAGTCAGTAAAATAGTCTTATGTGATGATACTTGTAAAGTTTCAAAATTAAGCATTGCTAAATAATGCTTCAAAAGTAAGTTTTGACAAAGTGTTTTGATTTAGTGCTTTTACATTTTTGCTGTAAGACATGATTAACTCTTCACCTACCTAGATGTTTTGCTGTAAAATAGCAGTGTTGAGCCACTTCCTAAGGTGCAAGAGTAATCCAACAATTCCTGAAACTGGGGGAGGTCTTTTTTTTTCAGTTAAAACAAAAGATTAATTGAAATAAAGTGCAGCTTCTTATGGAGTTTCAGATTTTTTTTTGGCTGGCATCACTTAAAATTGCCCCCTCCTCCTTCCTCAGTATTAAGTAAATATAATATTGCAAATTAGATTTTCCAAATAAGCTAGCTTTTACAATGAGTAATATTTAGGAAAGAAATATTTTTGTTTTACATGTTCAGCATCAATGTGCACATATAACTGATGCATTTGAGATTGATCAATTTTCTTACAGGCTGTGAGAGCCCAAAATGACAGAATTAGCAGCATTACAATAGGGCTTATGAAAAATAAGAGAAATATTAGTACTTGATTGTATTGCATTGGATACTGAAAAAAAAGGCATGTGATGAATTTGCATACCTGCTTTTACTTCAGCTAGCTTAAATTTTGTCCTGGGTCCATGTAGGTATTACAGTTTGTAGAAGCTTTAGAATTTACTGCACAGAATTTAATTGCCTCTGATTAATTGCACTTTACCATGAAGTAGCCACACAAAACAGAGGCAGACATCATTACATAGCAGTCTGTCTTTTTCCTTCCAGGTACCTAATCAATCTACCTGCATGAATGTCAGCCTCATGCTTTTGAAACTAATGAAACAAAAACCAGAATAAGAGGCAAAAGACACATGTTGTCTGAACAATGAGATCAGAGGAGAAAATGTAAATGGTTTTAATTTTTTACTTTGTATACTGACAGAAAAAAAATAATCCTATTATCACAGAGAGAAGAATAAAGGCATTTAAGAAAAAGGAAAAGAAGGGGGAAAAGGGTTTTAGGCGCAGCACGATATTTTGTCATTTAAGTGACTTCTCCTTCTCTATAAACTTTTTAAAAAATATATCAGTAAATAAGACATACAAAACTGAGTTTGGGAAATGGCAAGCTTCAGGTCTGTGTAGTGCAATGATGAACTAGACTGAGACTAATAAAAATGCTTTACAAGAACTGAATGCTTGTGATCCCCTGCACAGAATAGGTCTGTGTCTTTGTAGATAAGATTTTTGGCAAGGACTTATCCCCGTTTTGATCTAAATAGCACAGTAAGTTGCAACAAAACCAGAGTCCAAATACTAAAATGCTTCAAAAGCATGAAAGCAATAAGTCATGAAGGAGCCATGTCAAAAGGCTTGACGTATCCAAATAGACTTGTAATTACACAAACATGAATAGTAGTTTCATTTTTACTAATTCTATTTATTAAATACATTAACCAAAATAATAGAAATTAAAACACTTCTACCTTAGAATTAATGGCTTTTTACTGATCTTCCATAAAAGCATTCAACAACCTGACTTATTGAGGATACAGTCCTGCACATAATTCCTACAAATTCCAGAATGATAAAACATCTTTTCTAGAAAACATGTGGCACCGTTCAGGATCATTGAAGCAAAATACTACTGAACCAAGCAGCAATTCTGACAACCTCAGGAACTCACCTCACAAATGCATTAAATGGATTTGAGAGCTTCAACTGTGAAAAAAACCCACATATTGGGCTTTTATAAGCAAAAATATCTACTTTTATAACAGCAGGAAAGATCTACTTATGTACCAGCAGCGTTTGGACAGACTGATTAAATTACAAATGGGTTTTATGTTGCATATTCTGTTCTGTTCAGCTGATCTGTGGAAGTGTATTTTCTTTTCTTTTAAAGGAAAACAGAACAAAACCAAAGCTGCTTCCCACTGCCTTGTTTCTGACCAGTCACATCTGTTGAAGACTGCTTTTCAAAGCAGAAAAATATTTAAAAAATACTATTAAAATGAAGCTAAAATAACCCTGATGTTAATCTTTGTTAAAAAAAAAAAAGATATTCCACAGCCTACTATCTTAGTGTCAACTTAAGGAGTAACACTATAGAGCAACATACAATCAAAGGCAGATAGTATACAGAACAGCAAATCAGAAAAGGTCAGGAGTATAGGTTGATTTCTTGTTTCAGTGAACAGGAGTTGACATTATCATGCAAGCATACAGAATAATGACATTGGGCTCAGTTTAGGCATTAGCTTGAACAGAAAAAAAAATAGAGGTGCCTATGAAGGAAACAAAAGAATAACTAGAACCAAAACTGATAAACTTCTATTGCAATTACAAACAGGCCAGTTGCTATCTTTACAGTCTTCAGTTATCTCTCTATATATAATCACATACAAACACACATTCACATCATCCCACTCCAAGGACAGATTTCAGTCTGAACACAACTGTTAGTGTCATTTTAGACACCCCGGGACATGCCGGCTGTCACTGCAGCAAGATGTGTGTCTCTGTTGATTTTGTGTTGTGTCAGCCTGCTTAACATGGGAGATATCCCAGGACATTATTGTGGCAGTCAAAGCCTTTGTTTAGGCAACTGAACCTACTCTAGATGTATAGCTAAGGTCCTTAAATTCTATACATGGATTCAAACACTGGAAAAATGAATGTATTAAAATGGAAGAAGAATTCAGACGCTTTCCTGTCACACTGAAACACCAGAGTTAGCCTTTAAAGACCATGTCTGTATTGAACTTGAACATATTAAAATGGTCTGAATATCCATGATGTTTACAAAAGGGTGACTTTGAAGACAAGAACACAAGAACAAAAATGTGCAAGAAGTATCAGGCACGCCTGCAACTCAGTCTGGGATACTATCAATAAAACGGAATAGTCCCTGAAAAATAAACTTCAATTTCTAAATGCATTATAATGCCAGGACTCTATGAACAAGATGGGAGAGTACTGTGCTGTAAACCTAGGAAAAAGACTACTAGTTGTACAACTTCTGGCAGAAAAACTCCCCCTCCACAAGAGATGCAAGTGTAGCTTTGCTGACTGCGACATGACATGGCTGCATGTGCACAGAAACACACCTGAATGGAAAACCTGCTTTTTCCAGTCAGGAATGTGCAACAGTTGTGGTAGGCAGTGTCTGGAAATACTAGCAATGCTGGAATTTTCCCATCTGCAGTGAATCTGTGGTCTGCCTACAGATATGGTCTTCACATTCCCTGGTACACTACTTGGCTACAATTGTGCTGTGTATTTATACCATATGAATAAACTATGATCCTGTGCTAAGTAACTGAAGGGTGAATTGGATCATGCAGCAAGAGACTAAAAAATGGACTGTATCTGCTAACAGGAAGGTTAGAGCTGCTCAGTAGCAGTTGTTACAAGATAAAACTATCAGTTGCTTTTCTGTGAAAGCAAGAAGCCCCATCATGGACTAGGATGCCAAGACTCACTGATTTTTTCTGTCATCAGCAAAATACCCTTTGCAGAATGGAATAAAAAGGACCTTAAAGATCACCCAGATCCAAACCCCCTCAAAGACCCATCCAGCCTGGCCTTGGACACCTCCAGGAATGAGGCATCCATGACTTCTCTGGGCAACCTGGGACAGTGTCTCATGACCCTCACAGGGAAAAAATTCTTCCTAACATAATCTAAATCTGCCCTCTTTCATCTTAAAACTGTTACTCCTTGTCCTATCACTTCACCCCTGGAAAAGAGCTCCTCCTCAGCTTTCTTGGAAGCCCCCTTTCAGTAGTGGAAGGCTGCTATAAAGTGTTCCGGGAGTATTCTCTTCCCTAGGCTAAACAAGTCCAGCTCTCTCAGCCTGTCCTTGTATTGGAGGTGCTCCAGCCCCTCTGATCATCTTCATGGCTGTCCTCTGGCCTTGCTCCAAGAGCAACATGTTCTTCCTATGCTGATAACTTATCCCCTACATTCACAGCAGGAACAATGTACTGCATCAGTATTTTCTAACTTGCTTTATGTCGTTTCACTATACTGGAGATAGCTGAAACATAACAAGAATCATGGTTTTTGTCCCACATAAGAAATGTATTTTTCTTGAGAGGTTATAATTTCACTTTTTTTTTCTCTACTAGAGAGCTGTACTTTCTTTGTATCTTTGTGTTCTAGCTGCCTAGATTACAACAGTCCATGTTTTAGGGTCAAAAAGTTGTTCAAAGGACATATGAAAACAATCCAATTCTGGGATGGTTTTCTGTGTGAAAGAACAACAGTACAGACTAATGCAATACTGGTGTTATCTTCAACATCAATTTCAAAATAGGATGGCCCAGGAGAAAGCCATCCCCGTGCTCCGGAAAAAGAGCCGGCGGGGGAGAAAACCGGCTTGGTTGAATAGTGAGATATCCAGGGACATCAGGGAGAAGAGAAATGTTTATAGGCTATGGAAGAGGGGGCAGGCCTCTTGGGTGGACTACAGGAGGGAAGTCAGATTGTGTAGGGAGAAGATCAGAGAGGCTAAAGCT
>WAAB01008732.1:0-29678 GCA_013389865.1 Piaya cayana
AGAACTGGACAAACTGATGAGAGTGATTATGTGATGAGCAGTTGGTGCAGAAAGCCCATTCTAGGTGTCCCAAGCTTTCACGGTAGCTGTGCTATAGGGCAGGATTTAACTTACCTGCTTATAAGGAGAAAGGGCTATTTACTTGCCCAGATCTTCTTTGCTGACATGTCCAATTNGGCTCGAAGCCAGGCATTAATCGAGTTCTTCTTTGTGACTTCTAGGTTCTCTCTATTTAGGCTTGGGATGGAGCAGAATACTTCCTTGCCACAGCTGATGAGTTTGCAGCCACTGAACACAGAGCAATGCCAACACTGGGTTGCTGCAGGCAATGTTGCAGAAGCCATGCAAGAGGGCTCAGCAGCAAATGAGGTTCTAGGAGATGCTTACTAGGAACCCAGGTAGGATTCTGTCTGCAGCCTACATTAAGATTCAGCAAAAAAATCCTCCACAGAGAAAAACTAAACATTTCAGGCTCAATAAAAGCAGTGCTGTGCAATGTTATTTTGGGTCTTGCCCAGCAGCCCTAGCAAGCAGCATGAGAGGTCACTGGACACATGCACAACATGAGAAATGAGTGATGTACCTTCAAGTGAGAGGCATGGCTGATGGGTTTTATTAGTTCCACTGAGACATAATCCGCCACCATGCTCTTCCCCACATACCTAGAAATTCACATCTCACTCTGCCTTTTTTTTCATAACAAATCCTATTATTGTTTGGTGTACAAAGCAAAAAATGCATCACGCTTTTGGAGATGCCTACACTATATCTTTGCAACTGTCAAATCCTCTGTCTGCAAAGCAAGTGTTATTTTTACCACATGCGCTCAAGGTTTACCCTAGCTATGGTTTTTAAGAACGCAGCCATAATATTTCAAATATGTGTACTATCATCATGACAAGTCTGTCAGTCAGTCTGTCGTGGGAGCAGCTTTGTTTTTGCTGCATTAGCTGTAGTGTGATCAGACCTAAGAGCCTCAACGTGGCAGACACTGCATAAAAAAAAAGAAGCAGTGAAAACATGATTCCTGCCAAGGTTCCTTGCATTTGTTGCAGATCCTTTGGAAAGGCTGCTGGAGAAGAGGAGAGACAAAAAGTCTCTTATGGTGGTTGGAGAGGCTTCATTGTTTTGGTACCCACTGCCTTACATCTTCTTCAACGGAAAAGTGTGGGAAGAAAAGGGGTTTGGCATGGATGGAATGGAATGTGCGTGCAGGGGCAGGAAATGTGCAGAGGTGAAACATCAGCCTCCCTAGCAATGTCTGTAAAGAAAATACAA
Source organism: Piaya cayana (assembly GCA_013389865.1). Lineage (NCBI taxonomy): Eukaryota > Metazoa > Chordata > Aves > Cuculiformes > Coccyzidae > Piaya > Piaya cayana. Next base: position 1,279 of record WAAB01008732.1, read on the forward strand.
GCTGTTCCTAAATGAAAGAACTAATGTTATACTCCTATTTATTCATGTGCCAATTCAAAGCCTGACACAAGTAAGAGTAAGACACATTTCCCAACGGAGTGTGACTTGAGAGGCTGTAACAGTCAAAGCTTTCCTCCTGTCTGCAGTGCCATGAGGGAAAACAATTGCCTGTAAACCAATGGAAAAGTAGCAAGAAAGCCTTTAGCTACCTTCCAGCTTGTTCCCCATTAATCAGGAGCCCATATTATACAGCAAGAGGGGAAATCTAGCAGCAGTTAATAGATTTCTTTTCCATGCAGAGACTTTTAATGAAAGATGTTTCTTGAAAATTGCTAAAAATAGGCTATGACTTGTTTCAAATTCTGGGAGACTGGTACAGACTCTGTCCAGAATTCAAATGTACAATAAACCTGTGGCTAGTGGGAGCCCTTCTCTCCTCTGCTCTGATAAGTGTAGGATGGTAGGATGTAGTACTCCATTAATTGTGCTCATCTCCAGCATTTGTATGCAGAATTAGGCATCCACATTTTCTTTGCCTGGCATCACCCCACTATAACCCCAGTAGAGCCATTCATCATTTACAGCACTGTAACCAGCCAGGCAAGGGTGTGAAAGCAGTAAAGCCTTATTTCATAGTATGAATATATTTGAATTGACATGAGGAAAAGCTACGGTTGTGCTACACCATCTCCATGTGGGACCAAGGCAATATTGGAAGTGCATTTAATGCTAACTGAATGTAGGACACTGTTCACAAGTGATCTCACAGCCCTGACAGCACTAGGATTAGTGCAAAGCAGAACTCAATTACGGATCGCAGTAGCCCTTGTCATTCTCAAGAGTACACACCATAACTCTGCTCAAAACCCCATGCACACAGTGACCTAGCGATACAGAAAGCTAACTGTCCTTGGCAACATCAAGCAATCGCCTCAGCTTGTGAGAGAGGCTGTCAGGTGTGTCAGACAACTCTCTCTGGGATGCCCAAAGGGACAGAGAAATGGTGTTGCCCCTACGGCAGACCACTTTTTTTTTTCCATTTAAACTCTTCCTCAGAGGCATCAGCTCAGCAGGCACAGCAGCTGTGCCAGAGAACCACAGCAGGTGTCTGTAAGCGGTGCATAACAGCAAACACTGCACCTATGAGCTGAGCTCAAATGTCTTCAGGGGTAAAAAGCCTCTCTGCTCCTTGCATGTGGAGTTTGTTCTATATTAGACTGCGAGCTGCAAGGCACGAATGAGACAATGTTTGTTGGTACAGAGCAATGTGGCTGATAAAAATGGCATCATCAAAGCCAGGAGTTTGCCTTCTTGTCTTTTCATTCTTGGGACTCACAACCAAACCAAAGTCATGATGCTAAGAGCCACCCAGTTTGGCTGTCATCAGTCCAAAGTCCTTCAGTTCATTTCCCCAGACTCCAAGTAGATGAGCAAGAAACTCAGATGAAAATGCTGTCGTAAGATAGTTATTTTTACCTACACAGAAACAAAATGCAGTTAGTGCAGAGATCTCTGGTTTCCTACTGGAGAGATACACAGTCCTTAAACTGGTGGCAAACAAACTCTCCTAGTCCTCGTGGTCACACCCATACAGCCCAGAGTCCAGACAGGTTACAGCCCCAGGGTGCAGATGTGCTGGTGGCTTTTGATACCCAAGTGATAAAGTGGAGTGAATTTGACTCTGGGCAGGCTGATGGCTGCTCCCTGTGCCAGGGGCTGCACCTCTGTGCTCCTCCACGGGTGTTGCTTTTGCTCTCCATCACTGCCCAGGGCAGTGTTCAGGTCTCCACAGTGTCAGAGCTGGGGGTGGCTCTGCCTGTGGATCAGTTATTCTGGGTGTTAGGGTTATTCCCTTCACACTGTAGACACATCCATGTGGGGAAGACAAGTGTTTTCAGGAATGCGTGGGACTCAGTATACACCAGCAGAGCTCCAGAAATGTAAGTAAGTATAAAAACTGTGTTTATGATGTCTTTTTTCCCCTAGAGCAATCTCTCTTTTACCTTTACTCAGTAGTATCGAATTCACAATGGCCTGTAAATGAGGAGATGCTTTAATTGCCTCTTAAGAGTTCCCTGCTCCATTTTTTTTCTCTTCATAGATTTTATTTCCCTCTCTCTCCTTCACTAGTTTCCCCAACAGTCCCTGGTTTAAGCAAGAACTGGACAAACTGATGAGAGCGATTATGTGATGAGCAGTTAGTGCAGAAAGCCCATTCTGGGTGTCCCAAGCTTTCACGGCAGCTGTGCTATAGGGTAGGGTTTAACTTACCTGCCTATAAGGAGAAAGGGCTATTTACTTGCCCAGATCTTCTTTGCTGACATGTCCAATTAACCTCCTTCCTTCTTTTTAATGTTGATGCATCTCCTTCCAGATTTAAAAAAAAAAAAAATCATGGCAGTAGGTGGTTATTACCATCTCATTATTCTACCTAACTAACAGATCAGCTTCCCCTATTTCTCACCCATACCTCTCTGGCTGGTGGCCACGTTACTCAAACAAAGTGTTTTGACATCAAGCAGGGCAGGTCACACACAGTAAATAGAGATAAAATACAAAACAGACTGTACAGACACCTACAATTCCAGACAAAGCCTATCCAATGGAATACAACAAGGCAATATCAGGGGCATTGAAGAGCTAAGGTGCCCTTGCAAATGAGCAATCATCAGGACGGAGGGAGAAGGTAGCTAAAAGTAATAACGTTTTTATTCTTTCCACAGAGATCCAGTTTGTCAAGTAATAATACAAACAGTCAATAGCTTTATCTACCTTCTGCAGCTGGCAGGCAGTGTGTGTGTTGCAACATTACCCCCTACAGTTCAACATTAGGTTCCCACTTTCTTTAAGCTTTTGGTGAGGCTCTGAGTTTTCCTTATCTTAAGCCACTGAGGAAACTTATTTAGCTTGAATCTATTAAACCTGTGCACATGTGGAAAACACTTGGAGGCAACAAAAGGAACAGGTAATTCAGCAGCCTGTAAAGACAAATTACTGCAAATAAATCTTGCAAAAACACGTTATGCTGAGTTAGCCTATGCAACTTTGTGTTTGCGCTTTCTCCTTATCTGCAGTTTTTCGATCACAAGTTTCATTTGACCAGGAAAATGGTGACTTATTTTCCACCTTTCCTAATGTTTTCATCTCTTGTTTGTGAAGGACATAAAATATCTTAGAAGACAGGAAAAAAACCCTGAAAAATCTAAAGATCTCAAATTTGGGAACTCCATTGGGGGAAAAAAAGCTACATTCTTGTATAAAAAGTTGTCTTACACTATTTTTTGCTTGGGCACAATGTTTAAAAGACAAACTGAAGCATTGTTGGGTGCCTGGGAAGGTGTCCCTTGGGCTCTTCCGAACTTCAGGAATCCCATTCCTGTGGCCCTCATAGGGCTTGAGGTACTCCAGTCTTGACCCAGAAGTTGTTTCCATACCCTACTTTTTTCCGCCTCACTTTCTTAAACATGAAACAAAGAAGAAACAAAACAGAACTTTCTTTAATATTCTATAAGACACATGAAACTAAAGCACCTTCAAGAGAGGTTGGAAATATCCTTAGATGTTAAATGGGCGTTAAATTTAAGGTAACGCTTCAGAGAGCAGTGCATTAATATGTAGCTGGTGCAGCACAGCCATCCGACTGCAGAAGATGAAATTGGCTTTTTGGAGCTCACTTACACTCCTGTGTAGAATTACAGTGAGGCAATGATAGCCAGGATATACACAGTTACCTTTACATTTCTCATGGTTTAACACTTACAGCTGTAAAATGCCCAAGCTTATTTATTATCTGAGAAAAATTACAGGGGATTTTTAAAGGTTCAATGCCCAGGTGCAGGTTCAGGAGTGACACAAAGGCATGGAAAAGAGGGACACCACAAGTTCCCATTCACAAAAGCCCAGCCTGTTTTCCAGTGGTGCACAGCAGAAAGCATCCCTGCCCACATGGAAACCAGCACTGGCAAAGCTGCTTTCCTTCACATCCTAAGCAGGCAAAATACTTCCCCTCACCTGTGGTGATGAAAGGGGAAAGTCACCTCTGCCTGAACACACCTAGTAGGCTGTAGCACCATCAGAGAGGAGCCAGTGTTGAATTTCATAGAGCATCACAAAAGTTGCAGCTCACAAACAAGAGCTGAGTGACTTCCTCCGCCAAGAGTGACAACTTCAGATATGCCTCATGTAAAAACAGCAGTAAGAAAAATTATTCAAACAGAAACCCTGACATTACAACCACAAATCTGAATGGATTCTGGCTTAAGGTTAATAAATTTAGCTTGAATCAGCTTGTGGCTTTGCCTTTGCTACCATTAAAAGCATATTAAAGTATCCAGCAGAGTTCAGTTTCCAGAAGCTTTCCTTCTGCCCTGTTCCTGTTATCATACTTAGATTTGATCTCTAAAGACCAGACATGTGTGAGCATTTTCTTGCTGGGAGAGAAAAGCTACAGGCAAAGTCTCTGCAAACACAGCTTTTAATGGATCTTGATAGATCACTGCAACCCAAGCTCGGGGCTATCTGATATTTAGTGTAAAAGTACCTTATCTTGCCTTAGCAGTGAGGAATCAATTTTGATCGTACGTTGCTTTCAGCCACAGGGTCAAACTCTGTGGTATTTTATTTGGAAGGAAGGGCATATTCTTTGTCCAAAATAAGAACCTATCTTCTACAAGAAGCCACACCTAGGGGCTCACAGGGCAGATAACACCAGTTGTGCCTTTGCTGTGCAAACAGTGTTGCATGAACCAAGTGTAGCTTTTTTCCCCCAGAAATTTGTTGAATAGATCAGAAGTCAATAAGTTGATCAAACTCACCTTGTTTTCTCTTCCTTTAGAGAATCTGTGATAGCAATGCCCAGTTGTAATCAATTAATCTGAACATATAGTTGCAAGGAAACCCTCAGTTTTCCATCACTTTTTTAACTGCCTTGAAGAGCAGACTTTGAAGGATAAGTGCAGAGTTAAGATCTCTATAAGCACATCCACGTGTTCATAGACGAAAAGCTCAGGGGCAAGCGAGCCAAATGCTGTATCATAAACCAAGATTTCCAGTTCCAGCACCACGTCTGTGACTCAGGCTGCAACTGTTCCAGTGCCTGACTTGGGGTAAGCACCAAGATACTCAGATCCCAAGAACTGGCAAAAGAAACCCAGGAACATTTTTAAATGAAGCTTGGGTTTTGTTTTTTTTCCCTGGGTTTGTTGTTGTTATTTACACACACTTTTCCACCTAAATTGCCCTTACTCTGACTTTTGCCCTGAAGAAGCAAAGGTTGAAATGCCCAAGACTGACACCGAGATTTTCAAGCAGCTATTGCAAGGCTGGATACCTGCATCCATGTCTCCTGGTACAGAACTAAGCACCAGGACTCAGACACATTTAGATTTAGCTCCAGGTGGTTTCATACTGTCCTGACAGACTAAGGGGAGCAAGTTGTACCTCCATGTGCAGCTAATCATGGAGTTACTCATTTCCAACCCACTTGCTTCCCTGTGCAAAGGGTATAAGCGTAAGGCAAAGCAATAGCTTCTGAACAGTGCTAAAGGCACCCTGAACACCTAAGGTACACGGTACACATCAGCACTAACGTTAATGCTAAAAAATGAGCTCTCAGGTCAAAAATGACAGTGAGAAATGACATGCCAGAAACCCTCACCAAAGGAATCTGAAACTGTGTTTTAAAAAAAGCGAAGCCTCAAAGCTCCTGTGCAGCTTCACAACAAGACCTCCATAAAAAGAGCAATCAGAGCTCTCATCAAAACCAATTTCATATGCTAAAAAGATGCCAAGTAATTATTGTAAGACAGCTGTAAGGTACAGCTGCCTCAAGTTCCTGTGTGATCAGCATATTTTAAGAAGAGTTTTGCAGTGCAGTTTCTGGAGGTTGCAATTGCATGAGAGCCCTGGGGAAGCACAGCAGGCTGGCTTGGCTCCATCACCTCCTCCTCAAGGTGGGGGCCTACATTAGCAGAAGCCTCTGGGATCCTCCGGGATCTGTTCCTGCCTATTCCATTCTACCTTGCACCAAGCAATCACAGTGGGAGTTATTCTATGGATATGGGCAAATAGGGTCAAATTCTCTCCTGCTTGTGCTGGGGTGAGCGCTGCAAAAAAAAGGCACTGCCCAAATCCAGTGCTGCAGTCACGTGGATCAACCCTTTCATCAGAAACAGTTTCAGCAGAACCCGATCTGTTCAGATGTGCAGACCTGGAGGTAGCTGCCAAAACACAGGGCTATAAACCCCTTTGAGAAACTCCAGGGTATCCAAGACATTTTTCTAGAGCTTTTTCATGGGACCCTATAGGAGATGTGTAACTTTCTGGATCAACATTTGGAAGCCAAGCAAGATACATTAGGGCCTCTCAGATGGCAGTGAATGTGCAGGTTAAAGTGACTGAATCCTGCTCAAAGGACAGGATTCAGTGTAAAGATTAAGGCACCTAAGTCAAAGAGTCTTCCTTGTAGGTGTCAAGGTGAAAAAAGTGTCTTGTTCCCACTGCAGTCAGAGGAGACCAGGGGCTTGATTCAGTTGCTTGAATGCAGGAATCTGGTCTATTCTGAAACACTGTAGTGTATATCATATGGACTCCAGTTGACATTCCAGAAGCTCATGGTTCTCACATAGTTTATATGTGAATGTCTCTGATATCCTAGGTTATCATAGATGGCAATAGATATCTACATGTGGACACCCAATTGAGCCCTGGATCCCCATCATCTGTCATGGCAACTCTGCATTTTCCTCATAGACTTACACATATCTACATATAAACAGCAAGGTATGTGTGTCTTAATCTGTGAGGCAAATCCCACTTGTAACCATTTTGGTTTTCTGTAGATCACAAGACATTCACTTTCACTGCTCATGTTCCTGCTTGTGATGATATTTCCCCATACAGTACTTACAATCATATGACAGGCTGGATCCCAGCCTGGTGGAGATTTCATATTGATGCTAATAGAATCGGGAACAAGGCCTACGCAAAGATCAAATATAAGCCTCTTACCACAACACCTAGAGGCAAAAAGTACCAGGCACTTTAGAAATGCAGATAAACTCTACACTGATACAATGCTGACAAGAACATGATAGAAAAAAGGTAGTTTTGTTGCCTGTTGTTTTGAATGTATAGAAGCCATTGCACAAATCAACAGAAAATATTAGCAATTAATTATGACTAAAATATGTGCTTAGAGGGTTTTTTTTCAGAATCTACATAAATACAAGAGTGAAAGGCTTCTTTCCTCAAAATAAACATAAAATGCTATCTAGTGTTGGTTCTTTGCTATTGCAGTCTCACATCACTATTCCTAAATCAAACAAAACGAGCTGCAAAGCATTAAGGCGAATCGGATAGTGTGCAGGGCAGCACCAAAAACTCAGAATACAGGAACCTTGTCCAGTTTTAAAGCTGTTCTGAGTTTCTAAGACCATATAGAGCTCACACTTGCCAGACTGCAACCCTGCAGAGGAAAACTGGAGCAGGGGAGAAGGACCAAGAAGAGAAGATGGGTAATGAAAGGTCTAACCAGCTGCTGACCCAGGCACCAGTACGGGCTTTGTTGTGCTCTCTTTGGGCTTAACATAGCACAAGATTTCCTCTAGCTATTTTAGAAAATATACATTATTTTTAATATATTTTAACTTTGTCCAATATAGCATTTAGTGACATAAACTGTTAACATTAAAAGATGTAAATATCTGAATACAAAGCTGGAGGGAAGGAATGACAATAGACTAAGGATCCTCAGGGTTTCTTATCAATCTTTAATATTTATCTCATGTGTTAGTTAAAAAAAAATACTCTCATAAGGATGTATTTGTGGTTTCCATTCTGACGGCTGAGTTAAAGATCAGATCCTGCCTCTGCAGCCACTCCTGCAGAACTCCTATACAACACTGCTTTCCACTGGTAGTTTTTCTGTCCATCAGCCAGGTGCTATGACAGCTCAGCACGTACAAAAACATCTTCTTTAAATTGCCATCAGCCTTGCCTAAGACAGATCAAAACATCTCAGCTTCCCCTGTGTCATGTGTCTCAGAAATGTCACTTTTACCCTCAGCAGGTGAATCCCCAACTAACAGATTTCATGTCCTTCCAGGAGGAGGGAGAAGAGGGTGGGAAGGGGGAGAGGAGATGGTGGCAGTCACTAGCATGACCGCTTACATGCTGATTATATTTTCCAAGAACAAATTTTCCATTGCTGACTCTGTAAGACACATCATATACCTCTGCTTATGGCACATAGAGCTGGTACTGCTGTGGTCATGAAGAGTCCAAAAAAAGGCTCACAAGATTTGGGTTTCTTTCCATACAGACTATTAGCTTAAACCCTGGCCATAACATCTTTTCTATATGTTTTTATTGTGCCCTATGGAAATCCATTAATTTTTAGTCAAACCATTGCAAGTAAAGGCTCAGAAATACTGTTCTTCTGAAATCCGCAGGCAGTTTTCTCATCATGTAAAGGCAGAATGAATTCTGCATGCCAGGCATTGGTCATGTTGCTATTGTCAGACTGGAAAATTATTATACACTTGGGAAATTGTTAGACATCTTGAAAACTATTATCAGAAGATCAACTAATCAAAGATGTGTTCTTATAAGGTTTTAATTTGGGTCTTGTATAAACTCACTGAGCCAAAACTGTCCTGTTTCCAGCAGTACACAGCCCTTGATCAGTCAGATTCCCACTGACATCCCTGGAAGTTTTGTCTGGAGATGCTGATCCTGCCAGCAGGGCTGCATATTACGCAGTTATGTTTCCTACCTGTTACCTCCAAATGTTCCCAAAAGTCAATTCACAACATAGCAATAAATTGCACAGTAGAAAACAAGCCATCATAATTCAATAGGAGCAGCAGCACAGCACTGCCATTTGCTGGGCAACAGAAGCAGAGGCCAGCAGGGACCCCCAGAGCATCACATTGCACTGGAGCCACTCAGCAGCATTCACACTTCTCACTAGTCTCAGACTTTAGGTGCATGAAAATGCTTCATTCCTCAGTAATCACAAATGTGTGCTGAGAAGGGAAAAGACGAGACCTCCAGGGCCAGGGCACCTCTCCTATCCCAGAAACTGATAGGTGAAAGCCAACCAGTTGATCCCAGCAGAGAAAATGATCCCTTCTGCAGCTGCAGGGGAGAAATCTTCAGCATTTCTAGAGAAGACCAAAGGGTTTGGGGAGAATCCCTGGCCAAGAGGAGGGGGCACAGCCAGCCACCTTTTACATGCCAGCAGTGAACAGTGACCAACCTGTCACACTGCAAAGAGTTAATTCTTCACCTGAACTTGGTATTCTGTGAGTGCTGGTGACACACCACACAGAGGAGACAAGGGCAAGCTGCAGAGCATGCTGCAGCCATGATACTGGCACAGGAGCATAAGCGGAACAAGGAAGATTTAACTGCAACAACGAGGATATATTTTATTCCCATGTCCAACCAGTCAAGAGACAGTTGTCAGTTCTCATAATGTGACTTCCTTGTTACTCTTCCAGCTCCCAGGGTCATGTGGTTATGGATAAATGTCAGCTACCACTACAAAAATGAACTGCAAGTCTTTGTCCCTGCAGGGAACAATCTTCTAAAACACAACCCTGAAAGGCTGGAAAACCAAAAGTAATTAAAAATTGTTGTGCAAGACACAGCACTCATTGTCTTTTTCATTGCAGCCTCCAAAGGAGAAATCTCTGCCATTTTAACAGAGGTTGGCACTATGAGACAAGAAGCCATAGGGGCTGCAAGGACTGGCTGGAAAAGCACAAAAGCACGTTACAAACCCTGGTGCTGGGACCCCATTTTACAGCTTTGGTGGAAGGCATTCTCCAGCGTCAGATAAAATGACATATCACACCAAATGGTGATCATCTAATAAAAATACATACGGTACTCACCCTTGCAGAAAGAACCAAAATAGTGTAGTAACATTTCAAAGGGTCCTTCACTGCAAACGTATATTCCAGGCCCTTGGAGACTGAAGTAAAGGCAAAAAACTGTCTTGTCACAAGAGGGGATGCAATCTCCCTCTGAGGCAGGAAAATCTCTACAGTAAATATGGCAAAAGAAATATCTGAGTTGTAATAAAGTATGCTTCACACCATCACTTCCGTATGCATGAACTGATCCAGTGGCCAATGATTCCAAGACTTTATAGTACAGAAAGGCATCACTGAAAAAGTCTTTTAGCTGCAGGCTTCCACATCTTCTAAGGGGAAGCAGGCAGTACAACTGAGCATCTGTGCTGAAAGACAAGGTCTTTCAGATTTTTCTCTTTTGCATAAAAAGCATCTGGTAAAAGCAAGATTAACCATGTATGGAAATACATGGACTGACCTGAACACATCAGGCTGCAGAGGTAGCTGCTGGCAGCTCAGGTATGACAAGCCATGAATCCAGCAGGCACTCAAGGGGGCAAAAGTTCTGTGCTAATATTCACAGGTCATGACATGCTCTCCTTCCTCCAGCCCCTCCTCACTCCTGCCTCCCTGCTGTCCCCTCACCTGGCTGACCATCCCAGCAGCTGCTCCCAGTGCCCAATATCATTTCTCAGACCTCATTCTCACTTACCACGGGAATTTGCCAGTCCATGCTGCCTTCCCCAGGACCCAGCAACCTTTCAGATGCAGTTCCTTCTAGTCTCCCCCTGCCAGTAGTGTAGTCCCAATTTCTGGTGGATTGGTGCAGAACATGAACACTTATTCTGGTACTCAAGGACAGAGATATTTTGCAAAGAAAAAGTACCTAGGGTGTGCCCAGAATGGGCAAGCACTGATTGTTTTAATTCCACTGAGCTTTTACTGAGCCTGTACCATGCACAGTGACTGCTGCCAGTGCAGATACAGGTTTTACTGGTTCCATGTAGCTTCAATACTGCACCTACACCAGGGCTTTTCCAGTGCAGGTATGTCAATGAAATATGTCAGGTCCTTAATCATTGCAGATATGGTGGCCCAGTCATGGGCCAAAGTGACTTGGGATTAAATTACCCACTGACAAGACGAATCTCCTCTGCCAGTATCCTCTGACCTTTTCCCTGATTTTGTGCTTTTTCTCCCTTCATTTACTGTTCTCCTCCCTCTCTTTTACTCTTTAAAAATCCCCAAGGTCTGGCAAGAAAGCTGTTCCTGAGACCCTTTCTCTCAGCAACCAAATTTTACTTTTCCTGCATTTCTGACACCTGGGAAACTCTCCCCATTTGGGTAAAAGTGAAAGACTGAGGCTGATACTACTGGCATACAAAATGTTTCCAAGGAACAAACTCAAGAGCCTGTGGGAAGTGCCCTGAACTCAAGAACAAGAGTTCTATTTCAAGAGGTGTTTTCATACATCTTTAAATCCTCCCTTGATAACAAGAAGGTTAAAAACCCAAAACTGAAATAATTTTCTGCAGAGGTAACCCAACCTGAGGGTGGTTCACATTACCTTGAGACCAGAGTATTTTTTCCCAAACATCTTCCCTCTGGGGGATTAAGGTCATTTTCACCTGGGTCTCAGGCACCTCACTCAAAGCATTCTGAAGACGAAGAGGAGGAAGAAGGCATTGAGTCTGAAACAGCTCTTCCTCATTCTAGGCTGATGCTGCATGATGGTGCATCCTGACACCTCAGTTTCACAAGTCACTTGCTTTCACTACTTTCAGAGTGGTTTAGCACCCTTCCCCAAGAGGATGTATTTTCTTCTGACTGTTTTTTGGATATATAAGTGGTTTTTTAAGCTTGTCACTGATACATTGCATGGGAGAGAACTGAAAAATGAAGTGTGTTGTTCAAGAGCTTGTGCTAAAAGGTTATGATCCTGCCCAGGAATTTTAATTCCTCATTCCCTACCAAATCCATGATGGCCCAGAGGCAGAAACCAGCTTGGTGGCTGCTCCTAACTCACATCCCACTGCTCTTTGGGTGCCAATTTATTAACAGAAAAAATCCTGCAAATAACAAAACCTCGGGAAGGCAGCTATTCACTGGAAGAGAATGAGTCACTGTGTTTACTCTGCAGACTGTGATGTGAAAGACAAGAAGCCACAAAAGGTCACAGAGGAGTTGTCTCCTTGCCACTTATTTTGCCTGTTCCTCCGACAAAGGCAAAGCCATCTGTGGTACAAGCAATGAAGCAGTGATGACCAAAAGATTTCAGAAGGACATATGAAGAGTGCTAAAGGCTTTAAAAAAAAAAAGCAAATGAACAAGAGGTGTCAAACGGCTCTTTGTGTAACCTTTACTCTGCCATTAAGTGCACCAGTTTATAGTAATTATGGAGAAGCCACTGATTGTATTATAAATGTAATGACATTAGCAGGACTGTCACTGTGTTTGTAGCAACAGTTGTGAAATTAATTTTTTTCTTCATTAAGGAGATCCTTATTTGCATGATTAAAATGTCAGCCCAGACAAATGCATGTGCTGGAGAATGAATCACTGAGCAAAAATGCCACCTGCCAAGTCCGGAGAATAGGACAAATAAACAAGCAGTAAGGAGCAGCTCAAAACTTGATCCAGCTCCCAGTGGGAGCCGTTCCATCATCTTTGGGAGCAGCAACAGGCTTCAAGCAAGTGCCAAGGCAAGGAGGCTCAGCCGAGCAACAGCCCAAATGCTTGGGATTTTTGCTTTGGTCACGCTCAACCATTTCAGAAGGGAAAATTACAGCCTGATAAAAACAGTGACTCCATTGTGGTTTAGAGGGTACAAAAACCTACTCCCATGAAAGAGGGCAACTCAAACTTACCGCTTTACTGTCATCTGGTATATCAAAAGCCCAGCCATGACACCTCTAACATGTCTCAGGCTCATCCAGTCTGCTACTCTTCATCCACAATATTCCCTGTTTACTCAAGCTGCTATCGAATATTTGCTAAAGCAGATGAATCCTCAGCAAGAAAAGGTGTCTCTGTATGAAGTTCGAGTCTCAGAGGCTGACTTACAGCTGTGCCCAGAAGCACTGGATCCCAAAGACAAAACTGAGAAGAATAGAATAAGGAGCACTAAACTGTTTTGCTTTTTGCCCAGAGTTGAGGAAGCAGGTTGAAAAGATAATATGGTGCCAACGAGAGAACAGATTTTATCTATTTCAAATAGATTCTGATGGTGCAAGAGTATCTTCACTGGTAATTAAAGCAAAGAGAGATTTTAAAAAGGATAGTAAAAAATCCTATTTTAAACTGAGTTCCTCCTTTTAAAGTACTCAGAAATTTGTTATCTGGTTTTTTTAATGGCAGATTTTGTGTGATTTGGGCTTTTTTTCCCCATTTAGAAAATACAACAAAGCAAGCAATTCTATTTTCTGCAAGCTTCAAAGAAATGTGTTTATTATTCAAAACGTGGAATTTTGAGACAGTGAAAAAAAATCTAATTTGATTTGGTATTTCATTTTATATGACTTTTAAATGTTAAGAGCTGAAATAAGAAGTCACTTAGAAAAAAAAGAACACTTCAGTCTGGAAAGGTAAACATAAAAGACTTCATACACGGTGCAAGACTGTGTCCCTGAGGAGCCACAAGAACAAAACAAAGAAAAAATTTCTCAAATCAGTGTCTTCCAGGGAAATTCTATTTGATAAAAAACACTTTATGGAAAATTACTTGTCAGACAGCTTCTGACCAGCTCAGCATCATACCTTCACATTTCTCCAGAGGAGCAGTAATGCCCTGCAATCACACGGGCAGCATCTGTAGAGAAGGAAAGCTCCAGGTTGGCAGCTCGCTCTATAGAGTGACTCAGTGGCAGGACAGGCAGGACAGGTAACTGCCAGTTCATCCCAGATGAACTGAAGAGGTCCCCACCAGCCTCCATATCTTCCTGAGCAGATCAGCACTGCTGGCATAAAATCTTCCTTCTGACCTTTGTCGGAGCTGAACATTCTCATCAATACTACTCTTCATCTTGTTTGCTTTAAAAGAGAATATGCTCCAAAGGTATTTTAGCACAGACAGCGAGGTTTTTTTCCATGACTCCAGTGAACTGAGTCTGTGTATGTTAGAAAAATGGTAAGGTACTTCTAATATAACTACGTTCAGTCTAGTATGACCCATGGTAGACAAGTCATCTAAATCAGATATTTCTTAAGAATTCAAACTTAAAATCACTATTTCTGTGAACCTTAGGAAAGAATTGGCAATTTCAGTTCCATAACGCTAATCTGCATGCACTAGTTTGTTTATAAAAAGGGATGCTTCAGACCACTATTATGAAGCACCACTGGTGCGATGGAATAAAAATAAGACAGAAGGCTCTAGCCAGGGCACACAGATTACATTACATAGCTCAGATCTTCCAGCAGTTGTTTTAATGCAGTTATGGCCAGAGGACTAAAGTGTTTGGTCACTGATCTGAGGATGAAACTCCTTTTTCAAAGGAGATTGTGTGTGTAGCTGTTGACCAGGTGGACACAGAGCTCTTCCCTTCCATCTCACCTTCCAACCAGAGGGCCTGACCACTCTGTCCTTTTGCACTGTGGGAGCCTGGCTACCACAAAGTTGTATATAAACCTTCCAGGGAGGGTGATTTATAAGGAGAAAATACAAAAGACACAGCAGAACTGTTGCAAATGTCTCAGCAGCACAAGTGGATGTTGGGATGCAGTTTTATCCTGCACTGCACAAAGCCGTGGCTGCAGAAGCAGAATGCTGGAGGGACTGAGAAGAACAAACAATAGGCAAGGATTATGCCCTATGCGCAGGCTGTCACAAGGATGACAAGCAATAGCTGGACTGGGAGTAGTCAAGTGTTTTTCCAGTCACATAGCTCAGTCTTGCAGGCAAAAAAATGACCAGGGGTCAGAACCAACATTTCATTTCCAAGATAATGGAGTCTCCCTCGGTAGCCGTCAGCCGCAGTCGGCTTTTATGAACCTTGGTTTGCAGAAAAAGGACTGAACCTCTTGTAAAGATGTGAATGAACGTTGGTTGTAAAACCAAGATTAACATGGCTTTATCCAAGGCCTTTATCCTGCATGACTTCTGCTGTCACCCTTGTTTTCCTTGAGAATTGAACAGAGAAGGCTTAGCTTTCATAAACACATCTCCCATTGACTTGTTGCCCAGGAGCTGTATGTGTCAAATACAGCCCAATTCAGCACCTTTGTAGGTCATGATTTCACAAAGCCTTTAGATGGGACCTTGTGCTTAGGCAGGTGTAGCAGAGGAAAAAGCAAGGTAAGAAAGTGCATGGAAAAGGGAAAAAAAGTAATGCTTTCTGATAGACCTTTGGGTTTCATGTCGAACTGCAGTTGATGCTACACCTTGCAGTCCTACTCCCCTGTCATCCAGATCAGAGTCCAGTTTGTCCTGAACCCCCTACTGCTGCAATTAGAATCTCTCCCATGGGACCCTGGGCATGGGGTTGGCATAAGACCAGCAGAGGGAGGGAGGGAAGGTGGGACGAAATGTGCACATCCAGGTCTCATATCCTGATGCAGTCAGCAAATCACCAGGGACTCTCTGTCCTCACCCCTCACCTGATCAGGTAGGGGGGACAGGTAACAGGTTCAGGCATGTCCCTCCTCCCTAGAGAAGTCCAGACGTGCTCTCCAGCACTTTCAGCCTTGCCACTGAGGCTGGGGGCAATCACCTGCTTTGAGCCATTCAACTCATGCCAGACCAGGTCCATACACATATAGGCAAAGTCTTTCTTGCTGAGCCAAACAGCATCTTCCATAAAGCATCTAGGGATGCAGGGGAACTGTTGTCTCACCAGGAACATTAAAACTGTCTTGCCTTGGTAAGGCAATGGCTCTCACTGAGATTTTGCTGGGGTTTTGACCAGAGTTCTGCAGTGGCACTCAAGTGGAAAATACAAGAATTAGTTCATCTTCCTACATGGCCTGAAGTGCTGAATAAGAGGGCTTTGTGGCCTCTTCTCTCATCTCCAGTAATACCGTGGCTTTGTACTCAGAGCTCCTTCTGTGTTCAGATCCCTGCCTCTCTTTCTCCCTCTGCTTCAAGCCTTGCTGCTTCTTCTGAACAGACTGCTCCTGCCGGGATCTCACTGCATGATAAAGAGAAGCTTCCTCCTCTGCAGGAAATAAAAACAGCTCCAGACGTGTATTTCAGCAGCACTAGACTTTGTGTTACTCAACAACTGTGCAGGGCCTCTGGAAGAGTCTACCCTTGACCTCCCAAATTTGAGCTTCCCTCAGCAAAACCAGATTGCAAAACTCACCAAGAGGAAAAGTTCCAGAGTCTGATGAGAGCCTGCTGACAAGCTCCACAAAAGGCTTCATGTCCCTTCCCTCAGTCTTTCCCAGAAGAAGTGGATTCCTGGCCTTGGATCTTGACTTTCACGTGCTCTGCCAATCACACCTGAATCCTCCAACACACACGCCCTGGTTCCACTTGGCATCGCAGATCCCAGATCATGGGCATACCTGCTGGAGACAGATAAGAACTCATCCTCCTCTAGTCACAATGAGTTCCTGATAGACACAGACCAGCGTGCATCTTATTCCACCAAAGTGACCATCACTGACATCTAGGTAAATGCTCTGCACTGACAGGGTTCCCCAGTCCAGTCAAGTCTGTGGGATCCTGGATGTACCTCTAATAACCACCAGTTACTTTTGCTCTGAATGTTATTTTCAACTGAATGTTTCAGCATGTGAGTTTTGATACTATCTTCTATTACTGTCACACAAAGAGGTAGGAAATCCAACAAATCCTTATTACTTATTGGTTTTCAGCTAGGTTCAAATCAATTTGTATTACAGTACACTGAACATGTATTTAATTCTTGCATCCTTTCTGACACCAGGGAGACTGAGGTGTTTTTGTTATTATTGAGGCATTTATGCTGAAAAGTTTTGCAGCAACTGTGCAAAGGAAAGAAGAATGATAGAGTGACACGTAGAAAGTCAGATGATGCAATCGAAAGTAACAATGCAGAAGAAAAAGCAACTAGTTGAACTGCAGAACATAAGATATCATGCAGGTGAAAGGCATAATTAAAACACTCTTAATTTACAGGTTATTACCATTGCCAGCCTTGGGACTCTGGGAGGATGGACTCAAGCTGTGAGGTTATCTGCAACATCCCAGTGAAGTTAGTAAGAGTTCATAAAGCAATAGCAGCAACTCTCCCAGATCTGTCTCTGCTGCCTGGCTCCCTGGCAAGCCCCAGTTTCATCTGCATCCCCTATTTCTCTGGGTTCCCGGTAAAGGCCTTTTCTGCATTTTAAATTTTGAACTTTGCAGTCACACAGTTCTTCCTCCACTGTTGCCATGATACAAGGCACATGAGCGTGTTCTCTAAAACTAGTTGTATTAAGGGGGGGGAAAAGAACATAATAACATAAAAGCTTTCCTTGACCTTGTTGTATAGTTGGATCAACATCTAATTGCTAAATGCTGCATATTTCCCTAAGGACAAAACAAATATGAAGAAAAGCCACTGGATTGTGAAGGCTGGCAAAGCTATCTACAATCTGCAGATATTCAGCTGGGCATCCAGCAGATAACAATGGTAGACAATACCTCGGTTTTCCTCAATTTTCTCTCTTCTTACACAATGGAATATCTTCTCCACTTAGAACTTGGGTCCCTATCAGTCTGACTGAGGAAATGTTTTCCTGGGAACCAGGTATTGTGAAATGCTGGAACTAATCTTTTCTGAGTATTTGTGGTAAAAGTCAACATTGTCTTTACATTCCAGACCAGAATAATTGCCTCTGGTCCTAAAAATGATCCTCCTGTTATTTCAACTATAATAGAAAGAAGTGCTTGCAAAGCTTGTCCTAAAAGCATACACAGCTGTAGAGGTCAGGTATAGGTTAGCCACATTTTTCTTTTACATTCTCTTGATTTTTGACTCTAGATACATTGATCTCAGAGTGCAATGCAAGTCCATCTATTGCTGGTCCATTTGTGAGGATCACAAGATATGGGAGGAAGGAGGTCTCTATGGGAATGACTCTTTTTGCATTGTAAAAATGAACTAGGAGTGCTTTCTACTGTTCATGTTGGGGTCAATTCAGGAAGATCTGCTCTAGAAATACATGTCACCAGCTAGAAGCATGTCCAAGTGTCTCAGAAGCCTCGATAGCAATTCAGCACAGGAATGCACTGACTGCCTCTCATGGCCAGAGATGTCTTCTTCCCTCCTCCTTTTCTTTTTCCTGTGAATTTCAGTGGAGTTAGACCTCTTAGATCTTCCTCCTTAGGTATAAAGGAAAACCAGCGCCAAAGGATTACACTGGTCCTTGAGTTCCAGACTTTAATCTTCCCTGTAAGTAGATGAACGACTTCATCTCATCCACACATACAGTGCTGCTATAACATAATGATCATTTAGGTGTCTGCAGCACCCAGCATCCCTAGTCATAGAGCAGAACTCTTGACATTCGCTGTATTACAGAGTAGCTGTTTTCAAAGTGACTTGATTTCTTTTTCAATTAATGCCTCCAATTTGCTATCTTTATCCCATATTTCTTTTCTGCATTCAAGAACCAATATTTGGGGGCAATTTTTTCCAAACCAAGTGGCTAAAGTCTGATTGATACTGTTCTGTGAATTTGCATTACGCAAACTTGATTTCCTTTCTGCCCTCCTCTAGACTATGTCAGATGATGGTAAGGGAGAATTTGCTGCTGGTTTATGTTCCAAAACATCAGTTTCTTGTTTTGAAAACTTACATGTCTCAGGCTTCCCTTTTGATAAATGATCATGGTCTGGGGAACTGTTTCCTTGCCCATATACTAATAAGAACTTCCTATGATTAAACCCAGAAATCATTACTGTCCAATCATAACTGGTTACAAAGCGATTAACAGGGAAAAAACGCTCTTAAGGATGTTGATGGCGTTTGGGAGCAAGTCCTGCTTTCCAGCTGCCACATGACATGGCACTTACAGGGGAAAACATCCAAAGCCTGTCTCACTCCCATGTCTGTCTTCCAGTCCAGGCAAGGCACAGCGACTCACCTTAGCCCACAGACACACATGATGAGCAAAGCACGACTCAGGATGGTTCATCACATTAACTAACTACACGCTGAGCAGAATTGCCCATTCTCATCCCATTATTTCCCAGTCTCTATTTCCACCACTCAGAGACATAGGATCATATTTAGGTTTTCTCCTTTTAAAAATGTAGGTTTCTCCTGTTGCTGGAGAATTGTAATGCAACATCTTCAGGTTCTCTGTGCTCTAAGCAAGTCCACATGGGACCTTCCTGGAAAAGGAATCACAAAAGGCTCCCTTAAACCAAATATGCTCAGCAATACAGTGAGAGGATGCAATGGTGCAGTTCAGCTTCCTTCAAAGTAAAACCTAAATCTGGACAGCTGTGCACAAAAGGGAGCCTAAGACGGGTGGCTCAGCACTAGGTCTCTACTGCATACAGTTAACGTTAGCTGAGATCTTACCGTTACTTTCAGGTTTCAGAGTTGTTTGGAGGATGATGGCAGAACTCAGGATTTTATTCTTGTGTTCTTGCATTCCTGAGTGAGCTGGTGTTTTGATGGTAAAGCTGTCACTACACCAGGGAAATAAAATCAATAAAGAAGTTAGCAAATTCCATATCCCAGAAATAAATGGAACAGGCAGGTCCTGTGAGGCCTTACTGTGTTATCAAGTACTTTCTATCAGTCATGCATTTATTCTTACAAAATTTCCCTCAAATTATGGTGTTTGTCTACATGTATTATATTGATAAGGCACAAAGACAACTGTAATGATACTTAGTTTAGGATCCCTGTTCACTGCTAATCTGCACCAGCATCACTGGAAACAGGCTGTGGTTCAGTTCTGACCAGAAGCAGTGCTTGGGTCTTCTCGGGGCAGAAATCAGCAGATGTTTGTTAAGTGCAGCCAGGGAAACAAGATTTCAAGTGACTTGTTCTAGGTCAGAAAAAAAAAGAGTTATGAGGAAACTGAAACCTGGACTAACTCCTATCTTTATGTCCACCTACACCAAGCAACCATCTTTCTCTTCCCTCAGCCAGGGTGAATGAATAAATTTCTGGATTCAAACTACCCTGTGGCTCAAGCAAATCTGTGCACGTAGCTGGAAATCATCTTTGTTTGAGCCCCAGCCGCTGGTAGCTCTCGCTAGGAAACTGCATGTGCCTCTATACAAAGAACGTGGGTTTAATACATACAGAGCACATGGTATGATTCATCCTTGTTCACTGACCTACATAGTCACTTAGACCAGAGGAAGAAAGAAACAAAGCACTTTTGGTCCCAGTTTGGGAGCACAGAGCTGCCTCCTTGCCCAGCTCTAACCAGTGCTGCATGCCGCCAGGCAGGGCAAGGCCAGGCACAGACAGGTATCCAAACACACCACCCTTCCCTACATCTGTTGATCCAAACTGTGGTAGTATTTTCCTGAGCGTGAAGACAAAATGCCTGTATTTTAAAAAGAAAAGCAAAGGAGCAACTTAAAGCCATAAAAGACATATCACAGCAACAGACTGACTAGCAGAGGGTCCTGCGCTGGAGGATAGGACTGAAAGCCATTAGCAGACCTTTGTGAGGATGCTGGCACAAGCAGTCATTCACATCACATATGACATCGCCGAGGCTTTCAGCCTGTCTGCTTAATGAAGGTTAAATTGCTTCCATAGGCTATATCTAAATGGAGGATTTTCTGAAATCTGACTAGCCTCACTGGAGTGAAGCTCCATCAGCACCAGCAATACTGATACTTTGTTACTAATCCTACTTGAGCAAGGTTATACAGAAATACAGTAAAAATAATCCCAGTCACATTCATAATGCCATGAAGCTATGATAACCAGAGGAACGAAGGCTTGTAGGAATACGTAACAGCTTTTACTAAAACAATACGCCTATTAGCTGTTCCTGGGAAAACCAAGCAAGGGTAAAAACTATAGGAGACAAAACACTGGCAATGAAACCTATTAGACTGATGTCCCCAAACTTAGCATATTTTACAAACAGGCCAAAGTGAAGAGTATCACTCTCTGCTCTCGGCAGCCAAGCAGAAGTAAAAATCTTTGGGAAGAAGTAAGAGAAGTTGAGAACTTTGTTGAAGAAAGTAGTCACTACGCCAGATAGAGATAGTGTGGGGTGACACTATGAATGGAGAAGCTACTCCCACAAGGTGCTCAACATGCCTCAAGTCCTGCTCTAATGAGTTAAGCCTGGCATCTCACAGTCAGATCCTGAGAAACTAGTGGAAGGCTTCCTGATTTATTGATATGCTGGAAGACAGGGCACAGAGACAACAGATTGAAAGCAGACAGTCCTGCAGCAGCTGCCAAGATGCTAAATCACAGACGGAATCCAAACAGGGTGTGTATGTGGAAGGGAGATTTATCATTGCCAATGGCTGGCAGTGTTGTTTATTGATCCAGCCATCTAAGGGTATTAGACACTGCCACATTGCACAAGAGCAATACTGATAGAGCAACATGTCGTTCAACACTCTGCAGGTGCTGCTGTTTCAGGGGCGAGGCAGCTCTGCAAAGCACACCATTATGCTCCACATGTCGCATGGCCACGCTTCCTAGCAGCAGCAGTGGTTGTATGAAAGCCTCACAGTTGGCACATTGCTCTCGTTGGAAGACAAAAGGGAGAAAGATTAGTAGTTAAGGGGTCTCTGGCCATCAGGTTATGTGCAAGGTGATAGTTTAACTTACACTCTGCCTATTTAGCTGATTACTGCTGGCTTTTGTTAAAATGTATATGCTAAGAAAACACATTCTGTTCAGTCTTCAGCTTTCTCCCAAACTGGAAAAGAGCTCTCTAAAATCCTTGCTCTCAATATGACTTAGAAAGTGTGAACAGTTGCAGTTTTATTAGAGAAGTAGTAAAATCAATGCATGTAATGGCTTCTTGGCAGTGTCGAATGTGCTACAGTGCTTTAGTCTCCTGAAGGAGACTAAAGCACAGGGCTTTGTGAATGGCTGTGGTGGAGTACAAGTTACCACTACACTAAAATGAGAATTAAATGGGATTCCTCTAGCCAATGTCATGCCAAGTAATTTGATGCTGGAAAATATGCTCTAATGGATATCCCAACCCCTCTTCTCTACAACTGAGATCCTCTTTCTAACATATTTTTCACCAGGGCTGAACAAAGGCAGAGAACATAGCTCCTTGTGGATAAGCAGCACCCTGCCTCTTAGTGCAAACCCTGCTGCCATAGGTCCAGACACAGTATGACTTTTACCCATATGTGATGCCAAGAGGAGGAGGTTTAGTGGGATTTTGCTGAACATTTCCTTTCAAAAGATCCACTTCCTCAATGATTTTCACTTCTCTTTAGCTTTTGCATAACTTGCTTTTTCTAAAGTTGGCAATGGACCTTGTCGTACAGATTAACTCTTCCCTCCTCCAGACCAAATGTATAAGCTAAAGGTTTATGATTTAACATCAATCCGAACACAAAGACTCTCACATTGTTTTGAAAGCTGAGCTGCAATGAATTCTAACAAACCACCTGGGCTACTTCATCTAAGGGCTTTTTATATTCTTGGAAGCAGATTGCAAGAAATAAAACATTCTTAGAGTAAGAAAATCAACAACAAATAATTGAAACCATACCAGTTCTCAATCTGCATGTGCAGACACAAGCAACTTTTGCCTGCATCCATGCGATTGAAAGAAGCTGTGTCACTGACTTCAGGGTTTTGGACTTTCAAGTGCCCATGATAAATGGAGTCAAGGTGCCAACAAAAGCACCAGTGCAAGGAACTGTGGTGAACTTTGTGATGTATGGGGAATACAGGCATGTCTTTAGTCTTCTGACTGGTTTAAAAAAACTTAAGCAACACAGACAACAATTACAGCTGTGCTAGAAGATTGACCCTGATCCCAGCAGAAATCTACTACCAATAACATTTCTGAAAGCTTGTCAAAGCATTTTCTTAGTTTTTAATTAGCTTTTGCAAGAGGTCACAGCTTACCGCTTGGAACAAAAAGCTGGGAGTAAGGATGTCCTGGCTGGGGAAGTGACAGGACAGGTGGCTCTGGGCCACTGGCTGCAGCCCTCTTCCCGGCTTTCATAACAGTAAAATGGGTACAATAATACTTGCTACTCAGGGATGGTGCGAGACCTAATTAGATGTTTGCAAGGAGCCCCCTGCCCCTCCAATGAATAGTGTAAGAGAAATGAATAGTATTATCATATGGGTAATGAGCTCTCACAAGACAGGAACTCCTTTGTTCAAAGGGACAGGCTTTTTCAGCAGCAGCCAGGTTCTGGTAGAAGTCTGTTAGAGAAAAGTGAGTGTTGCTCATCCCTGTGTAACTGTGAATACATTGGGTTATATTAGGATTTATCTGCAATGTATTGCATTCCTCAGAGCCTTTACCTTTAGGGAAAGCCTTAGGAATAACTCCTTAATGCCTAGTTTTGTTATGAAAATGAACTTTAGCTATCTTATGAATTGTTTATCTTAAGGCTGCACAATCACTTTGATTATAAAAGTCTAGTATTATTCAAAAGACTGCAGAATCTCAAGTGAGTAGATGAATATTGAAAAGATATGAGGGACATTCTGCTTTTCTAATTCTGTTACGTTCGTGCCCATTTCTCATATAAAGAACAAGAGTGTAATTGTATTGCAACCTATTATTGTGATACAGAAGAAGCAATTGCTATACATATACAAAAGATGATTAAATAATTCCACTTGTAGCCACGAATCAAAACAGAAAATTATTCCTATCATATCTGCATTACTTTCCCCACAAGAAAGTTAGTTGTCAATTAATTCCAGCAACAGCATAAGAAAAGCAAAGCAGAAGATAATTTTTAAGCTGTCATAGAATCATAGAATCACCAGGTTGGAAAAGACCCACTGGATCATTGAGTCTAACCATTCCTATCAAACACTAAGCCATGCCCCTCAGCATCTCCCACCCATGCCTTAAAACACCTCCAGGGAAGGTGACTCAACCACTTCCCTGAGCAGACTGTTCCAGTACCCAATTACTCTTTCTGTGAAATGTTTTTCCTAATGTCCAGCCTAAACTTCCCCTGGTGGAGCTTGAGGCCATTCCCCCTCGTCCTGTCCCCTGTCACTTGGGAGAAGAGGCCAGCACCCTCCTCGCCACAACCTCCTTTCAGGTAGTTATAGAGAGCAATGAGGTCTCCCCTCAGCCTCTACTTCTCCAGGCTAAGCAACCCCAGCTCTCTCAGCCATTCCTCATAAGGCCTGTTCATAAAGCTCATAAAGCTCAGTCATCTCTCTCTAGGAGCACCCCTCGTCTCTGCTGCTACCCAGTGTTTTTATCTCAGTAACCAGAGCACTCGGGAACCTGCCAGGGCCAAAGGAGGCTTTGCACCAAAGTTGCTAGCTAGTAGAATGATACATGCAAGCTTGAGTGACTATAGGGTTTGCAGCCACACCAGCCAAAAGTGAAGCTGTTATTGGTACAGCAATGACTCCCTGCATGCTGAGGAGGTGAGGCAATCAGCCCAACCCTCTCAGCTGAGGAAAAAAGCAAACATTGACAACCCTCCTCCCAGCTGCACATTGCCACCTGCACCAGCAGTGCCAGGCAAAAGCTTCAACAGTTCCAGCACGCTGGATTAAAGCCCTGCACACCTGCAGTCCAGGCCAGGAGACAGCTACCCTTGAAACATTTGTGCGTGGTAGCAAATGGCTCATAGTCACTCACCACTCTGTATCTCTGACTTACAGTGTATTTTCCTTTTCATGGTGCTTTTACCAATGATGGTAGAAAATACCAATAACTTTTCCATTGCTGCATCAGTTTTCCAGGCATAAACTAAATAGAAGCTATAAGCAGCATCCTTACAGTATCACAGACAAAAATGGTAAATGACACAAACAGTACTAATGTGTGACTTTTTATGAATTATGTATGAATTACTGATTGCCACAGTGCCACAGACCAGCAATATTAGCCTTTCCTACACCACCTTGCATCACCACACTGCACTGAACTGCTCTGTCTCTCCCACTGTCTCCCAGCTGGCAGTCCCTATCTGCAGAGCTTCACCGCTGCAGCCATGGAGAGGAGGAAGAGGCCTGGAAAACAGCCATCTCACCTCCTTTTCTTGGCAGGTAGAGCTTCTCTGTCTTCCCAGCAAAGTACCAGTTCAGAGCAGAGCATCTGTGGGGTCAGTAGCTGCACCAAGTGGGAGGCTGCACCAAGTGGCGACTCCAAGGTGGGTAGAGGAGGCTGAGGCTTTCCAAAGAGGAAACAGTACTGCCAGAGAAGAATCCTCTGAGCCTCAGGAGGAGGATCACAAGCAGACCCATCACGTCTTATGCTGCAGCGTTCAAAAGGCAGAGGAGTCTCCCAGGGACAGGTTCCAGCCAGTCAGTGAGGTCTGCTGGGACTTAAGGGAGAGGCAAATAGAAGGAGTTTAAAGAGAAAAATGTTAAAACTTGGGATATTTAAAAGAGAAGATGCTAGTTATCAGTTGGACTTTTGTTTTCCTCATACCCTGTGAAAACTGGGAATGGTTGGACTCAATCCGGTGTGTCCTTTCCAACCTATTGATTCTATGATTCTATGATTCTATGATTCTATGAAAATGCTCAATTAACAGGTGGGGTGGAAGACATATGTCTTTGCCACTGTTGCAGAGCAGAATGGGAAAATGCTAATTTTTTTCTCCTCTGAAATGCTAAGAGAAGCAGAACAGCTTTGTAACTGCTCACAATCAGCTTACTTAACAAGGAATTCCAGGCAGTTATGAAATAGGTATAAAACAGTGTTCCAGGGCTCCTGAGGCTCCACATGCATTAATCAAAGATAACTCAGTATGATGACAGCACCTGAGCTGCCAAGTAAGTTTGGCTTGCAGTTGAAGACAGACATCACAACAAAGCGCTTCCCTTTCAACTGCTTATTTCCACCTCATTTGCCACCAGTCATAAAGCATGTGCCTTTTTCCACCTCTTCCAAGCTATGTAATAACTCAAAAAAACCCCTAATAGGGTCCCAGTTTTGAATTCGCATTTTAGCAGAGGTTAGAAGTGATCTTGCTTGGTTTTTGTGACCCTATAATTAAACTGAACATCTGCAGAGTGAGTGCAGCCCTCTTGCCACATAATACGCACGCCGTATAGAGGGAAAGCTTGTCTGGATTGCTCAATCAGTCTTCTTCTGGAAGAAAACACCAATTGGAAGGGAGGGTTTGATGCCACTGTGATGGAAAAACCTGTCAGTTCAATGTGGATAACATTTATCATTGGCAAGTCAATGGAACAGCTTTCTCCTGAGTTTTATAACTTGGAGGTGCAAAATTCTGGATCCAGCTCCTATTTGCATTTCTTCCTTTACTGGAAAGTGTTCTGATTCCACCAAAATTAAGGTAGCACTATCTATTTGGCCCAGCAGAGAATACAGCAGGACTGAAGTATGTCCAGTACTTAAGTTCCAGGTACACTCATTTAAAACTAGATAAATGCAATTGGATCTGCTCTAGATTAACAGAGGCATAAGTGTAGATCAGGTGCTTAAGCTTAAGGCCTCAGGGTCCTTCTTTCTGGATCTCTCTAGGTTTTCTGCACCTATATGGCCAAAAAAGGTGTTTCCCATTAGCCAGCAGTTATTGACAACACTTAAGCAGGCAAATATCAGGTAATCCCTATGACTCTGCTGATTACTCTTATAAGAAATGCTGTAAATAAAATGCGAGTAGGTCAACAGATGAAAATGTGAGACTGTTTCTTTTACAACATTTTCTGGTGTCCACTTTAGTCTGCTTTTGAAACTAAATGGCATTCATCCCTGGGGAGCTTTCCCACTACATTCCAGACCTTGGGAAATACAGATTTTCTATTAGTAATCCTCTATGAATTTCCACCCTCTGTTCTCCTTACATTAGTTCATGTCCTCCTGTAATGCAACTTTTTAATCAAATAGTTTTAGGCACAGTCTGAGACACCTGCTGTTGACTCCTCTAATCCAATGGAAATGCTTGTGAAGAAGATGGGTGACATGCTGAGTGCAGAAGACAGCCATCCATGGTCAAATCAAAGGTCTGGCTAGCTCAGTATTTGGCAATGGTCAATGAGTTAACAACAGCAAAAGCTTGCATGGTTAGCTCTCAAGAATATTTTCCTACTTTCTAGTGAATTCTGGCTTAGGAACTTTACGAGCAGAAATGCTGGTTTCATATTTATTAGTTATTTTATATATACATTTCTTCAAGTTATTAATTTTACCCCCTTCTCCATCCTTGTAAACAACATAATCTTATAGGCTGTAGATTTCAGATGCATGATAGAAAACTACAGGCAATTTTTTACTGTTATGTAAGTGGAGTCTCATCATCTGTCTTTATTTCATGCCTAATGAAAAGGAAAAGACAATGCCTAATTATATTCAGATTTAAAAAAACCCAAGTGTTTAGGTTCTTAATGTTTGGATATTGGTGATTCAGTAGAAAGCTTCTTTCTCTATGAGTCACTAAAAACATTGTCTCAGCTTGTGGATATTGCTGGAGGTATCAATTTTAACACTGAATAAAAACACAAACTTCTCACCACTTTGAGACTTCGAAAAATAACTAATCCAGGCTGAGTATAACTAGTTATTCTTTCCTCAACATGCATGGCTAACTATCTTATTCATAATCACTCCAAAGCCCATTTTTGGTCCTCAGCTGCCACATATATTTGCTGTATTTGACTATGGCCTAGCTCCATCCATGACGAAGCCCTGTTTGAGGAAGATGTACAGAGCTGTAGTTGGAGCCAAATTACTATGTACATTAAGACCTCACCCCACACTCAGTTTTATGACTTCAGCGCTAGCTCTAATTACCAAATGAACTGAACAAGCTAAGCATTCTAACAACCTATTATTAAGATTACCTAAAAACACAGTTGAGTCTAGTTATTAGAGGCATGACTAACTTTGTTTAGGAAAAAAAATCTAAATGACAGCAACTCCTCCCCTTCCACTCAGTCTCACCTGACCTCTGCAGATCTGTCACACCCTTAAAACTCTTAACTGAGTAAGATGAAACTACAGAAGAGACCATGTGTTAGATGTGATTCAGTACCAGATTAATAAAATAAAAAGGAGGGTGAACTTCTTCCTTTCACAGCGTGCTCTGCAGAGCAACTCCTCTGTTCCATCACCACTCCCATGCTTGCTAGTTAGCCTTGGAGTCAGTTCTGTTAATAGAAAGCACAACTGCGTGAGCCCATCCATTTGAGTACAAGCTGCTAGTAAGTGGTTGATATAGGAACTTGCGCAGAGTCATCGGGACAGGCTCTGCAAAGGGATCTAAACAGGCTGGACCACTGGGCTGAGGCCAATGGCATGAGGTTTAACAAGGCCAAATGCTGGGTCCTGCATTTGGGGCACAACAACCTTATGCAGTGCTACAGACTGGGGGAAGTCTGTCTAGAAAGCTGCCTGGAGGAGAAGGACCTGGGGGTGTTAGTTGACAACCGACTGAACATGAGCCAGCAGTGTGCCCAGGTGGCCAAGAAGGCCAATGGCATC
>WAAB01008732.1:29711-44081 GCA_013389865.1 Piaya cayana
GTGACAGGGGACAAGAGGAAATGGCCTCAAGCTCCGCCAGGGGAGATTTAGGCTCGACATAAGGAAAAAATTTTTCGCAGAAAGGGTCATTGGGCACTGTAACAGGCTGCCCAGGGAGGTGGTTGATTCACCTTCCCTGGAGGTGTTTAAGGCGCAGGTGGACGAGGTGCTGAGGGGCATGGTTTAATGTTTGATAGGAATGGTTGGACTCAATGATCCAGTGGGTCTTTTCCAACCTGGTGATTCTATGATTCTATGATTCCATGATTCTATGATGAGTTTGCTTAGCCAGGATTTGCACTGTCATTGACCGTGAGCACTCTAACTGCAATGGTGTCAGCTCACTAGCCCAGCAAGGACCAATGAAACCTGCCTGCTGTCATAAGCATTTAATTATTGCAAAAATAGGTCATCTAGGAATGCAGGTTGCCAGAAGCACAGACAGAGAAATAAACAGCTTTTGGATCTGTGTGTCAAAATGGGGAAATATCCTAAGACACAGGAGTAGTAATTCAGTGGGGGACACAATCCTGTTACCCCAGGACTCCAGTTGCCACATTGAAATAAATATGAACGTGGTCAACAGCTTCAATGTGTACAGCATCAGACTCCTGGGACTTAGTTCTGCAAGGCATCAAGCCCTCCCATACAGTGCTGAGAGTACTGGCTTTCCTGTAGAAGCTCAGGAGATTTGAAGAGGCCAAAAACACCCCCAAAAAACTAGTTCGTGGCAATACTTCCTGAAAATGAAAGAGATGCAAAGACATGGATGCAAAACACGAGTTAATTACTTCTCACCAGCTTTCAACAGAAACATAGATAAGTGGTTTGACTTATTACAGCATTGTAAGAGCATAGTTAAATGTGAGATAGCACTTCTATTCATGACCTCTTTGGAATAATAAAAGCTAAAGATAACAAGGTAAATTAAAACCTCTATGTTTTTTCAATTAAACAAAAACTAGACCATTTTTGTTTGTGTCATTTTAATAGGGAGTCTATTATTTAAACACTTAAACATCTAAAATTAAACAGATGGCAGGCAATAAGACCTAAATTCATCATACTCTGTTAATTTAAAGTAAACACAAATTATGGTCAAGCAGTCCATGTTTGCCGCTGAAAGTGGAAGTAATTTTTCTGGGGCCACCAGCAGGGAAACACATGGACATAGAGACTTGTTGGAGCCATGACCAGTGTTTGGAACCAGCAGCTTTGCCTACAAGCACAGTGTATTCAGTCTAATCCGGTTTAGTACTAACTAAATTAAACTAACCAGTAACTAACTGGTTTAGGCAAAGCTGTGTAATCTCCCCTTCTATGGAAGTTTAAGGAGCAAATGAGATTGTTTCCTCAGCTTCAGACAGCTGAGGTCCCCTGTTTAATAAATGACACCATAGGTCCCAGGTCATAAATAAACCCAGCTTGATTCAAGGAATGAGTGCAAATAAGTGTTCTATGTCTGCCTTGCTCTCTCCAGTGCTCCTTTTGGAGCCTGGCCAGGACAGCTGATTCTGCACCCTGCCATTGGAGCTTGCAGAAACTGTTGGAGAGGTCTTCACACAGCAGTGATGCAGATAATCTGCTGATGAACTGCGGGGAGCCATAGATTTGACAGATGCTCATGCAACACTTTGCTTGAATCAATATAGCCAAATGATCCAAAGTCAACTTTCCAAGTAGTAAATAAACTGAGGTCAGTGCATCCCCAGCCTAGTTAATCCACAATCCAGACAAGCCATGCATAGCTAACTGAGAATTGATTTCCACATTGAAGGGGTAGACAAGCAACTACACTGTCTATTCAATTTATGATCTATGAGGAAATATAAATGTTTTCATCACTACCAGCAATATCCAAATTTTCTTTAGTAAAGAAAGAAAAAAACAAATATATCCAAAACAAAAAATAATGAAGTGGCTTATTTAAGACATGGCTTCTTGTTTGATGATTTGAAAAGCAAAGCAGTGCTACTAAGATAGATGAAGAAGCCTTGAGCTGTCTCTCAGAACAGCATATCCAACATAATTTGACACAGATCAAGGGTTGAGCCAAGGAAAATGAATTTAAACCAGCTTTGGATCCTTCCCCTTCCAGTTGTCTCAGGAGACAAAATGATATCTGTTGGCATTACCAGATGGGCTAAATGAAGAAAGGAAATAGGAAATCAGTTTGAAACAGCTCAGGCAGTTTGAAGAAAAAAAGAAAACATTGTGGTTACCAGCAAAAGAGTTCACTGGCAACACTGCTACAGTAGCAAATCCTGTAATAGATATTAAGGTTTGACGTATTTTCTTTTGTTCTTTAGGTATGTGTTCATACTTACTGCATCAGACTGTGAGAAGGAGGGAAGTTTTATGTACATTGCTTGGAATAAAGAAACAAATTTGGGGGTTTGTCCCCTTGACCAGATGAATAGGTGGATCTGTTCCCAATAGCTGTCCAGAGGAGGATAAAGCTTTCTTTGCCTTCTTGATGTACTATGAAATAAACTGTAAAGGAATTGCAAGAGATGAGTTAAACACAATTTTAACAGCTGGGAACAAATCTTTGCAAAAGATATGAAGTAAAAATTTCATATCTCAGTATAAATTCAAACTTTCCCAAAAGGCTTGATCAACTGTGCAGCTGCAGGTTAGCTCACAACAGACTCCAGAGCATCCATTCTATTCAGTATCATGTGGGCAGTAAAAAAGCCTTTGCAGCAGTTTTGCTAAGCATTATTACCTCAAGTCTAGATGGACAGCATGACATAAAAGTATGTTTTTAATTGTTTTTCAGCTGATTTGTAGCTGTTCCTGAAGAACGACTTACTGTAAAAGCAATGACATGCTCCACTGCTTGAGAAGACTTAAAGACAAGCTGCTATGCAATTTTGCTCCTCCTGAGGGGCATGTGTGCTGAACAACCTTCTCTTAGTCCTTGTTCTCTCTGTTCCCCTGGGAAAGATACTGATGGACATACTTCATCTTCAACATGAACAGCAGCAGGCTTTTTCTCTCTACAGAGAATCCAGATACTTCAGACAAGCTAAAGATATGCCAATAATTCATCCAATGTTTACTATACTGTTATCTCAAACATCAGTTCAATTAATAGTTATATGTAAACATACAGCTAATCTAGACTAAAACACTCACAGAGATATAGTAAGTCTTTTAAAAAATGGTAAACTTACTCTTTCATTCAACAGATTTTTTTCATGAATGAATCTTTTGGGGAAAAAAAACAACAAAACAAAACAGGTCTTTACTTTTCCTATTGAAATTTATTGGTAAAGAGTATTTCCTAACAGAAAGCAAATTGTTAGTGACCTCTCTTGGCAAATTAGGCTGTGGACTTTAAACATGCGCTTAAAAATTTCAAGTGCAAATTTAACTTTTGCTTGTGGGAAAAGTCATTGAGCAGTTAGGTATTTCTGACTGGCTGCCAATCCAAATATCAGATATTCATGACAAAATTTTTCTCATGAATGGACAAGACTCCTAGTAGTTCTGGGTAAGTGAGTAGAAGCAGAAAGGGACATAGTTCTTCCTGAAGCTCATGAAAGCTTCTCTCCTTCTTAAATGAGTCTCCCATAATATCCCAAGCCAAAATAGCAGGATAAATAATGCTTTGAATCATAGAATCATTGAATCACTAGGTTGGAAAAAACTTTTGAGATCATCAAGTCCAACCATACCTGTCCAGTACTAAATCATATTACTAAATCATAACTACTGCATCTACCCATCTTTTAAATACCTCCAGGGATGGTGATTCAACCACCTCCCTGGGCAGCCTGCTCCAGTGTTTGATAACTCTTTCAGGGAAGAAATATTTCCTAATGTCCAATCTGAACCTCCCTTGGTGCAACTTGAGGCCATTCCCTCTTGTCCTGTCCCCTGTCACTTGGGAGAAGAGACCAACACCCACCTCTCTACAACCTCCTTTCAGGTAGTTGTAAACAGTGATAAGGTCTCTGCTCAGCCTCCTCTTCTCTAGGCTAAACAACCCCAGTTCCCTTAGCCACTCCTCATAAGACTTGTAAGTTGTTTGCCCAACTCAGATGAGCACTCACAGTAACATCAATTAAGTATATATATAATATAGGTTAGAAAGCTTTGTCCAAACCTTGGTGCTACACCAAACAGAATATTCAGAAAGACAGTGACGCTGGGATAAAGGTCTAATGGAAAGTGAGAAATGTGCTAGGCAGCTCAGACACATATTATCAGCATCAGTAAATGCACCCACCAGAGAGATGCTAAGACTTGAAGGAGGAACTGATTTTTAGGGGTGTCTGCCAGAAGATGAGGATTAGAAGCCACTGTACTATTATATCAGACTGTTTACAGAAAAGATATAGGAAAAAGACAGTAGAGAAACAGAATTTGTAATACTAATCTCAAAATCACAAGGAAGACTGTCCACATATATTTAGTATGTTAACCAGTATTGAGGGGGGAAGGGAAGTGATACCATTTTTAGCCTGCTTCCTTCATGAAAAAAGATTCAGCCTTGCTGCCTTGTCTAGTATTCACTTTCCTAGTTATCCTATACCTAAACCACAGACCAATTTTAACCTGACTTTGCAACTTGATAAAGGTCACTAAGCTCATAAAGTTTAAGATGTTTTCAGAATGAAAGTAGCAAGGAGAAACACAGTCATATGTACTTTTTTATTAATTCTAGTTACACATGATGAGGGAAATACTCAACGTGAGCTTACAAGAATCTACAATGGATCTTACAAAGACCCTAGCAACAAGAAGCATGAGTCAGTTTGCCATCAGTTGACATAGGAAACTTTTCATAGGAAACTTTTCAGCAGGGCTCTTGTGACATGGCTTGATGGTGAACTGAATTGAGACACACTTCTCAAGCAGGGAAAACAAAATAGGCAATCATATGACTGATTTCAGCAGGATCCATCACTCTGTAGCTGCTTATTCCCACTCACCACACCATTCACAGAGATAGACGAGAAGTGGATAGATGAGAAATAGATAGATCAGAGATACCACTGAAAACAGACAGGCAATCTGTGTTATCTGGTTCATGTGCCCATTCTGCTTCACAGAATGATTACACAGAGAGATCTGTGAACCCAGTGTAGGGTCTGGCAACAGGAATAACTATGCAGGAGTAGAGATAGGGCTGATTACCCAGTCAATGCTTGCTCAGAGACAGTCTGAGCTTCAACTCACATTTGGCCTTGTGGAAGCAAAACTCTAAATTATTCCTATTTATTTTTTGAAGACAAGAATAAATAGCTGATCATCAATGGAAACAGTGAGAATTTCAAACAAGACAAACAACTGTTAATAAAATAAAGCTCTCATTTATGTTTTTTTCTTAGACCTACAGAGAGACACTTGTTTCCTTAAGGCATGTGTGAAGCAACAGGATTATAAGACTATGCAATTCTTTCAAGACTAGGCAGGATAAATCAGTTCACAATAAGCTCCGTGCTTTCACAGATGGAGCCACACAGAAGCTGAACTTGGGTCATGTCTACACAACAGCTTAACTGCAGGGTTCAATTTCACTGTTACAACCATTTATTATTAAGCTTTGCACAAAGAAAGACTCATTTAAACAGTCTTTTCAATCATAAGTCTTCACTATCTGTGCATAGGTCTTTATAGCGTATTTTGTAGCTTAGCAAATGATAACACATGCAACAGTCACCTGGTAAGGTTTAAATAATGTATTTATTATATACACACACACACCTTCCATGAGCACCACAAGCTTGCAATTTTTAAAGCAACTTCAGGCATTTGGATGTATTAATGTTCACTGAGGATATGTCTACTGTGGAAAACTCACCCTTGATATCCAAAGAAAGGCTGGCAAATAAGCACCGTGTTTTTCAAGAGGGATAAGTCCCAGTGGAAGTCAAGCATTTTGGAACAGGAAGCTGGTGAACAAGGCGGCTTCCCCTTTTATGGCTGTAATCACAAGACATGCCAAAATATAGTCAATCCATAATTGGAAATAAATATGGACATGGTGGTTATTTATACTAAATCTACTTTATATAGTCTGAACATAAGAAGTGGTCGTACAGTTATCAATTTTACTTAAGCCTTTACATTGCCAAGCTGGTGTAAAAGGCCATTTGTGTCAACAGGAATTCAGCCCTCTTTGTCTTCTGTGCGTGCAAGTATAACATTGCAAATATTTACTCAATTAAGGCAGCTAGCACCACCCAACTATGAACAAACCAAAACAACTGCTCATAGCATTCCAGAGAAACAACACAGCACAAGAACAAAGATTTCCCCATGCAAACACAAGCAACCAGCTAACCACAAAGCAGCAAAATCAGCAGATGCTTAAATGTTAAAAAATAGGGGCAAGTTCTCCTTGATATCCACAAAGTTCTGTGCTGCTGATTCAGAAGCAGGGGATAGATGTCTGCCTGATTTTTCCAGTTGAGATTCCTCCAGCGAATATGAGAAAATTAAATACATATTCAGTTGAATGGATGCCAAGGTTGGCTGATGAGGAGACTGATACCTCCTCAGATGAGATGCAGAGACTTTTTAGCTTCTCAGATGGGACACAAAGCTGTTATATCTTGAGGCATTTTGTATTTGTTTCTTCTGTTTCCCCAGACAGAGACATCATTCTTTTTTAACTTGTGTTTGTTTCTCACCTGCCAGATTGTGGGACATAAGAAACTAGTAACACCCAAGCAGTTAATGTCTGTTTGCCACGAGGTCTTTTTGCAATCATAGTTTCTGCAATCGACCTGAAGGCACCAATCTCATCTTTACAAATGTCACCAACACCTGACCTTGTGAGGCAATACACAAACAAACCCCACCAAACAGTGAAACCTGGGTGAGTTCTGGGCCTATAAACCACTCTGCATTATAACAGGGTTGCCCTCTGACTTCAAAGCTTAATCTATCCTACTTCATTCACTTCTGAATAAAGACAACAGAAGCTCTTGCTGCAGTTAAAGGAGAGAAAAGACCATCCCAAGGCCACTCCAGGCAAACTGGGATCTCAGCAGCCCTCTGCAATGGCAATTGAAAGCAATAGCTACTAACTTCAGCATCCTCATTTCATGCATTCATCAGAGCAGACGAAGTGGTCACAGTGTGCGTTCCTAAACTGTGCACGTTGTTCTCCTATGGGTTTTTAACTCCTTCAGCTCTTTGCATAACCAACATCCCAAGACAAGCTTGAATAAGTAACTGAAGCTGGCAGTGTGTACCTCAGATCACTCACAAGATGACAGTTGCCAAATCCTAATCTGGTATTTCATTTAAGACTCATCAGTTAGCAATAGTAAAATAATAGTAAAAAAAAACCAGTAATAGTAAAAAATAGTAAAATAGTAAATTAAAAAAAGTAAAATTTATTGTGGCTGTTGTATAAGGTCCAATCCTGCATTACATATAACGTACAATTTAATACGTAAAGTACAATTGAGCATGCAAAGTGGCCTGATCTCATTATTACAACTAAAGTGTGTGCTTTTATGGGTAAAACTGAACTGTTTGGCTTTACATAAATGTATTTTTCAGCATAATCTAGCTTCAGCAGTTTCTTAAGTATCGCCCCAGGCAATGTTGTAGGCTTCCCATGCCCTGCACTTTTTAATTTAAAAGTTCAGCTTGACAAGCTGAAAACATACCTCACAGCAATTCTTGCCAGCTAGGTATAGCAAAGTGCATTTAAGAGTACTGATGTAATCGCTCAAATGGAAATCATAAGATTTTGCCTGAAAAGTGGCAACGTTTACAGTGTTGACCATGATGCAACACAGAAGCCATACTTTTATACCACATCATGCACTAGTGCATGCGCACATTCTCTCTCCAATGTTGTTTCTCCTCTGCATTCATCCTTCTGGTTGCATTGTGAGCTTTACCCTGAAAAGCTTTCCCTGATGTCCTACTCAAATCACAGAATTTTCTCTGAATATATGACTCTACAGCATGATGGGGACAAAAATCAAAGTTAATCATTTGCACTTCACAGAATCATAGAATGGTTTGAGTTGGAAGGAACCTTAAAGATCATCTAATTCCAACTCCCCTGCCAAGGTGAGATTAGTTCTACGTACTCACGCTCTCAACATGGAAGACTGGAAGAAGCATTGGCAGTATTCAGGCACCTCCCCTGACCTCTTTAATGCAGTCATAATGTAGCCTTGGAAGTACTTTTTCTTAACAAACAACATGAGCTGGGCAGAACCATCCTATGTGAAAAGTTCTGCAAGAAAGAGTTACCCATACAACAGCAATGGTTCTAAAACTCTTGGAGTTTAAGGGACATGAAGATATACAAATATACTCAGTGTGTAATACTGAGTCTATTCTTGGTAGCCACAGCTCTGATATTTATAGTTATTACTGCAGTACGGACAGGGAAGGAAGGGGCAGAGCAGAGAAGGGCTCATCTGATTTAGATCTTGGTTGTCTACTAATACATTGAGGCTACAGCAAGCTCTCTGAGGTGGGAATAGTCCTACCTGATACAGTGAGAAGAGTTAAGAAAATGAGGGTGCTGTAAATTTCCTTCCTCTCCTGTGTAAGTATTTCTTCCAAGACGAACAGCTACAGTAGAGTGTCCCTACACATCTCCTCCACCGTAGCACGATGAAAACTAAATCTTTAGGTAGGTACTGTAGGAGTAACTCCTTTGTGGTGCCTTCACAGTTAACCCTAGAAGACAGCATATGAATTCCACAAGCGCCTTCCTCAGGCACATATGACAAGAGTGAGAAAGTTGCCATTGTGAGAGAACAAAAAGTATTGGAAATCTGTACCATGAGAAGAGGGTTAGAAGGGGAACCTAGTTCACATTGCAGTCCTCCAGGAAATTTCCTTTTTATCCTGCATGGGAATAACCAACTCCCAAGTCACCAATCAAGAAAAAAACATTTGAGCTTAAAATCAACCCTGGACTTGCACCTTGGAGGAGCCCTGTTGTATAAAGGATTGGTGATAGAAATGTACTTAGTGTTCTTCTTCATGCAAGTAATGTTCCCATCAAGAAAAAAATGCATATAAGATGATGTCACATCTGAGGTTTTTTATACTGTTTATTTCACCTGTTCTTTAGACTATTATGATTTGGACTACTACCATAATAAACTGGCCATCCCCTCTTATTAAGATTGACTAGCTACTGATTTACAAAGGCAATACAGCCAATAATTTTACTTTCAAGGAAACTAACTCCTTATAGTGCTCTGCTTTTTACATCACAACTTATGCAGAAAATAAAGGCTGTAGACATTACTTCTAGCTGGTATCTTTAAAGATCTGAAGGCAGCATAAATGACTGTATAAATGTAAACATAGAAAGACCAGAATTCCAACAAGTTTTAATCACAAAATTAGCATTTTTTCACAATAAATTTTAGATCAAACCATCATCTTGAATATCAAGTATGAACTCATCAAAGTCACTGCTACACAAATATGCAGAATGATGGCAATGAATGAAGTTTAAATCAAGACAAAGCGTCTGTCTCTGTCAGGACAGAGGTTTCATTGATAATGAGTCAGTAACCACAGCTGCATGTGGGATGTTGATTAACTAATTATATGACAGTTGTTACACGAACTTACAGACACTTGAAGACTGCAGCTTACATATAATTGTTCTTTCTGGTTTGTTCTGGTGAAAAAAAAACAGCTAGAGAAATGTTGGCAACTAAACAAAAAAAATTCAATTAATGTTCATCATGTGCCTACTACAATATTATTAACTGCACAAATATAGAGCTTTGTTAGGATATCTCAGGCTTTAATTTCCATGTTCAGACACCAACTGCAGTTTCTCACCCTCAGATTATGTAAAAGCAGCTGAGTTTTTCTGTTCTTCTCACTGTAGATGACTCACATTATTATATACTAACCACCAACACAGTTTGGTTTTCCCCTTTGTTTCACATGCCTGAAGTGTTCCAGTTAGGGTTTGTCTTGTTCAGTCTGTACGTTTCACATGCTGCTTGCCATACCATGTAATCACTCCCTGTCCCTCTCCTTTTTTCTTTTAATGAGTTCCTGCACCAGAACTTGGGCAATTCCACAAAACTATTGTACAGAACTCAGCATACACCATTTATTACTGAGGTACGCTGACCTCCAACAAGGCACCATGTGATCCACAGCTTTTGCTGTGGATTCCTGAAAACTCACACAACTACACTGGAGATGCTGATAAAGCAAAAAAACTTGGTCTGATAAACTGTGCCTTATGTCAAAAGATTTTTTTGAACTCTTGTACATAAGACTGGCATCAGGAATCAAACAATGCCTGTCACAAAATCCTTTTAAGAAGACACAGGAGATTAAGGCTTATCTTATGAATGGGAAGCTTTCTATTCTCTGTATCAAAAGGAGAAAGTCTTGAAGGTGAACAAATTCCAGTGAAGCCAAGGGAAAGCCGCTTTAGGCATAATACAGGTCTTGCTCTGTGATTCTCTACCACTGTCTTCTGAGATTGTATCAGCAGCCAGCTCATTTTTCAATCTAGTTTAAGTAGGGAGAGAAATAAAATGCCCTGGTGTCCTAAGTTTCCTGCCCAAACGGCCCATGAAATAGTCACTATAAGACAATCACATTGGGAGATTCCAGAATGTCACAGAGTTTAATACAGGAAGCATGAAAGAACAAGTGAAATCATTTATTTATATAATAAGTAGTGATGTTGAGTACCTCCAGATTCTGCTGTCTTTCTTAAAGAAGGAGATTAAAATAACCATGCCATTAATCTTACAAAGACACGGGAGTACTTCTTTCCAGAAATAACTGCTAAGCATAAGATTTCAGGCATCTATCAAAGCAAGCAGAGGCCTAATCCTTCTTAGGATTCAAAAAGGAAATGGAAAACATTATGACTGTAAAGCAACAGGAACATAAAGGGGCTTTTAACCTTTATTCTAAGCAACTAACCTCAGGAGAAATGGTCTTAGGGCCAATTTCTCAACTAGTGCATGGTCATACCACTTCCACTGGTTTTAGCAAAGGTGGAGTATTTTACCTACTTAGAAGTTGGTTTCTGCAGCCTGAAAAAAAGCCTGGAAAAAAGAAGGGTACCACCACATGATATTAGGAATGTGAAACAAAAGAAAGTAATAAAAAGATGTTGCAGGAAGTAGCAAAAGATAAATCCACAAGGAAAGGAAAATCACAGGATAAAAAAAGTGCTTAAGAGGCTCCTTCAGGAAAGAAAACTAGCAGACAGGGCACACAGGAATGTGAACTCTGCCCAGGCACTGAGGAGATGGGTAAGACTCGGGGGGGGAACAGAAAGGCATCTTTTATAATAAAGATGTAGCTCAAGCAAGAATGGATAATATTTGTTTTCCATAGGTCAGCTCCAGAGATTTCTTATATTTTATCTCAGATTCACAGTCCTGTTGATAAATCTCAGTGATTCAACAAGAAAGAAAATATCCCAGGGAATGAGCTCTAGCCCTTGTTTAGAGCTGCCGAAGGAAGGGCTTAAGCAGTCCTGGGATACAGATAAATTACCTGTGTCAATTCAGAACTCGTATACAGTTGCCATGAAGAGAAGCGTTAATGTCTGCATGTGATTTCCTGGAACATATTGAATGCTTCTGAAGAGGAGCTCATAAAATGCTGACTGTACATTAAGACTGTTTTGTCTGAAAATAGTTAACTCACAGCTATAGGCCAGGTCCAGCAAGTCAGAAAAAAAATGAAGGGAAACACATTTTTTAAAATCTGACAGAAGAATACGAACAATTTTAGTATAGGAGACTAAAACTAAAATTTGGTTTGGGACACTATTGAGATGAAACAGTAATAGAAACATTGACTATTTCACATATACAGTCTATGTATATGGTGATCCAGCAGTGAATTCTGCAAGACAGGGCTGGGCTGATCATAGAATTATAGAATGGTTTGGGTTGGAAGGCACCTTAAATATCATCCAGTTCCCACTACCCTGCCATGAGCAGGGACACCTTTCACTGGATCAACCTGCTCAAAGCCTAATCCAACCTGGCCTTGAACACCTCCAGGGACGAGGCATCCACAACCTCTTTGGACAACCTGTTCCAGTGCCTCAGCATCCTTACAGTAAAATATTTCTTCCTCATATCTATTCTAAATCTCCCCTCTTTCAGCTTAAAACTGTTCTCCTTCGTCCTACCCCCACACTCCCTGATAAGAGCCCCTCCCCAGCTTTTCTATCAGCCCCCTTCAGGTACTGGAAGGCTGCTATAAGTCTCCTTTTCTCTAGACTAAACAAGACAACTCTCTCAGACTGTCCTTGTATAGGTGGTGTTGCAGCCCTCTGATCTTCTTCATGGCCTCCTCCAGCCTCACTCTAACAGATCCATAATACCAAATGAATCAATATTAAGAGAAAAATACTCTTCTGTCTCTTCCAAAGATGGCACTAACATCTTGTCCATTAATATGAGAGTTCAGTATGTCTTCCAAAGGCACAATTCTCAGTGGGCTTAGCAATCCTGCTTCTGCATCCCAACTCCAACTGAGCAAAGATCAGAGCGAGTAGTTAAATCCTAGATGAATTTTACTCTTTACCATATAAAGAGGACCTGCCTTTTCCCCTATCTTTAATTGATTCCATATTTTTACATTTGCATTTACCACATCAATGAGAGACAACTGGAAGCATCACTGAACTGCCACTGAACACTGATGGTCCAAGAGCTTGGGTCATCATTCTGCCCCTCGCAG
Organism: Piaya cayana; assembly: GCA_013389865.1. NCBI lineage: Eukaryota > Metazoa > Chordata > Aves > Cuculiformes > Coccyzidae > Piaya > Piaya cayana. The sequence goes on from WAAB01008732.1 coordinate 42,405, forward strand.
GCATGGCTAGCAATTATTCTTAAATCCTCAGCATCACCACTTGGGAAGCCATTGGATCCTGTAATTTCCTACTGCAAAGAGGGCAACCTTTAGGTGAAAAAGAAAACCTTCTGGCTCTAGTGGGGCCAGCTAAAAAATCCCATTATTCCTACAACTCCACTCTACCCTCCAGTGTGTCCTGGAGAACCAGCATCTTAAAGAAGCAGCCCAACAGCTGAGTCTTGCTCTGTAGACACCTGTTGGTGCTAAGGTCTAAGATGATATAGAGAACACACATTTAAACAGCCCTGCTAGGTCACTTTCCAGGCCCTTGCAGAATCCAGAGGATGAACTTGCATTTAGCTGTGTTTTTATGAGGCTACACTGGGCTGGGTGCAGCACAACCCAAGTTTTGCTAGTGCTGGCCAAGTAGCTGCTCAGGTTGTCGACACCAAAGGCAACAGTCAGGAGTCCGGGATCCACCATGCACCCCATGCCTGGCTGCTGACACACTGTCTGGGTTTGGCATCATCTTCTTATGTAGTCCTGGCTTTGGCAGGATCTCCTTACACCACCAGTTTATAATTACAACAGGCAGGACCACTCATTCCTTCATCTTCAGCAGACGCTGCAGCAGATGCCTTCAATCTTCCCTGAGACTAATGGCCATACCCTAAACGGATGGAGAGCTGGGCTGTGGAGGCCACCACAATCTCCACCACCACCACCATCTCCACCAGCTTCACCATCACCATCACTACCACCACCTTCACCACAACTTTTGCCATCTTCACCACAATCACCACCTCCACCACCATCACTGTCACTATCATGATCTCCTCCACCACCACCTTCACTACCATGGTCATTTCTATCACTACCACCACCTCCACCACCACTTTCACCATCACTGTCATCACAGCATCTCCACCACCAGGATCTCCTCCACCACCTTCTTCACCATAACCACTGCCTTCACCACCACCATCATTGTCACCATCACCACCATCTCTAGCACTGCAATCTCCACTACTGGCCTGCCCATCTTCACCACTACAGCCACCTCCACCACCACCATCTCTATCACTGCCTTCACAACCATCATCATCGTCACCACCACAGTATCTACCACCAAGATCTCTACTATCACCTTTACACCAGCACTACCATCACCACCACCATCTCCAGCACTGCTATCTCCACCACATCACCAGCACCACCCTCACCATCACTGTCACTGCCACTGTGTGCACTACCAATATCTCTACCACCACCTTCATCACCACTACCATCTCTACCTCCACCACTGCCATCTCCATCAGCAAGATCTCCATCACTGCCTTCTTTACCATCACCACCACCTTCACCATGACTATCACTGTCATCACCCCAGTCATCACCCTGGTGGAGCTTGAGGCCATTCCCTCTTGTCCTGTCCCCTGGGCCCCTCACCACAAGAAGGATGTTGATGTTTTGGAGCAAGTCCATAGAAAAGTAAAGAAGGTGGTGAGGGGGCTGGAGAACAGGCCTTATGAGGAGCAGTTGAGGGAACCTTATTGCTCTCTACAACTACCTGAATGGAGATTGTGGAGAGTAGGGTGCTGGCCTCTTCTCCCAAGTGACAGGGAACAGGACCAGAGGGAATGGCCTCAAGCTCCACCAGGGGAGGTTCAGGCTGGACATTAGGAAAAAAAAATT
>WAAB01008732.1:44234-66654 GCA_013389865.1 Piaya cayana
GGAGCGGCGCGCGGCGCGGGGGGTGGTGTGCGCTGACGTCATATCAGCCGCCCGGTTTCCATTGGCCGCCGCGCCTCACCCGACCGGACGCGGGCTCCCGCGCTCTCCGCCCCGCCCGGCGCGCGGCCCGAGGGGAGGGGCGGGGCGGGGAGCGCGGCGGCGGGCCCGGCGCTGCCTGCGGCCGCGGGTAGGTCGGCGGCGGGTAACGTGACGCCTGTGGCCGGCGGCTTATAAACCTTATAAACCGGCGGGACGCGGGAGGGAGGTGGCAGAGCGGTGGCCGTTCGCCCTCCAGCGAGGCCCGAGGCGGCGGGAGCGGCCCCGGAGGTGACAGGGTTGGGCGAGGGGCGCGCCCGTTCAGGTGAGAAGGTGGGGGGTGGTCGCGCCCCCTGAGGTGACATTACCATTCCCCGGTGCCCAGGGGCAAATGGGATTTGGGGGGGAGAGGGGTGATTTGTTAGACCCCCGAGCCGCGAAACGAACAGCAATACGAGAGCGTGTAGTGACAGGGCGACGTGGAATGGCTTTAAATTGGAGGAGGGAAGGTTTAGGCTAGACGTTAGAAAGAAATTCTACGTTATGAGGGTGGGGGAGGCGCTGGCACAGGTTACCCAGGGAAGTTGGGGCTGCCTCATCCCTGGAGGGGCTCAAAGCCAGGCTGGATGGGGCTTTCAGCATCCTGGTCCAGTGGAAGGTGTCCCTGCCCATGGCAGGGGGTGGGACGGGGTGATCTTTAAGGTTCCTTCCAACCCAAAACATTCCATGATCCTGAGGGAGCAGAGGCAACTGGGTCTGACAGGGCCACCCAGTGTCCCCAGAGCCTGGTCGGTGTCAGCCATATGTCACCAATGTCACTGTGTTTTGGGACTGCAGTGCAGCTGGCTGGTGTCACTGTGTTTTGGGGCTTCAGCGGAGCTGACTAGTGTCACTGTGTTTCAGGGCTGCAGTGGAGCTGATGCCCAGGTTGGAGCCCAGTGCCTGGAGCTGTTCGAGTGCTGCCAGGGGACGGTCCAAAGCCCAGCCGGCCTCCAAGGTGGGCGAGATGCTGGGCAATTCTGTCTCAAGCCCCTCACTGACACTGGTGGGTCATGGAGCTCGCACTTCCAGCCCCTCCGGCACCCTGAACTGGAGCCAGCACCTGGTGCAGAGGAGCGTGGTGCTCTTCATTGTGGGGGCATTTATGGCCCTGGTGCTGAACATGCTGCAGATCCAGAGAAATGTGACTCTCTTCCCAGAAGAGGTGATTTCCACTCTTTTCTCCTCTGCTTGGTGGGTGCCCCCGTGCTGTGGTACAGCGGCAGGTGAGTAGCTGACTTCTACAAGGGATTCAAAGGCCTGGAACACCTTCCTTATGAAGAGAAGCTGAGGCAGTTGAGGTGCTTCAGCTTGGAGAAGAGAAGGCTCTGAGGAGGTTCATGCCTTTCAGTACCTAAAGGGCTTTTATAAAAAAGATGGGGAAAATCTTTTTAGCAGGGCCTGTAACAATAGGACAAGGGGTAAGGGTGGCAGCTGGAAGGGGCATTAGGTGCATACAGGGAGCAGTTACTATTGCGAAAAGTAGAATGTTTTGATTTAAGCTAAAGTTTAGTCTAAGCAGTTGTGTTTTTTGAACAGAAGCTTAGACTAGTTAGGAGGAAGAAATTTTCACGTTGAGGGTGATGAAACATTGGCATAGGTTGCCCAGAAAGGTGGTAGATGCCCCATCCCGGGAAACGTTCATGGTCAGGTGTGATGAGGCTCCGAGTAACCTGATGGAGTTAAAGGTTAATGCCTTGTAAAGGTCCATTCCAACCCAAACCATCCTGTGATTCTTTTACGGGGAGAGGGGTGGGGGGGTGTGACCGACTTTGTCACCTGCGCGTGGGGACCTTTGCGCTCCCCCCACCCGCAGCGAGTGCGAACGCTGCCCTTGGGCAGGATGCGTGCCCGCTCCACGCGCGTCCCAAGGCTGCTTTTGCCAGGCTGAGTGGGCGAAGCGTGTGTTTCCCAGCGGCCGTACAAACAAACCCTCCCCACGCAGCTGCCGCCCTGCGGCTCCCGTGACAGCTTGCGGGACTCGGCCGCGCACGAGTGGGTCGCCGCCCCGTGTTACCGCCCCCCGCTCGCCACTGGCTGCCGGCGAACTGGTGAGTGGCAGGCGGCGCTCGCCATTGGCTACCGACGCGACTGGCCACGGGCTGGGAGCAAAACGTGGAAATGACGCGGTGACCGCTTGGTGCGAGCTGGAACTGGCGCTAAGTGAATACAGGGAGCAGCTACTGTTGCAAAAAGTGGAATGTTTTTATTTAAGCTAAAGTAAAGTTTAGTCTAAGCAGTTATATTTTTTGCAAGTTAGATTATGCCTCTGATAGCACATTTTCTTCCTCTAATAATATATTTTCTTTTAGATAGTGTTTTTCTGTTCTTTGAAGATGACAACATTTTGTGCAGAGTATACTCTGTTGAACAGATGTCTCTTCTGTAGTCCCCTCAGCAGCCTTTCATGTCTTAAAGGCAAGGTCAAGCAGAGAGCTGGAGCCAGCTCCAAATTAGCAAGAATTTTGACTGTTGTGAAGTTTCATGATAACCTTATTATTTTCCAAAGTCTGGTTTTAGATCATGCATAAGATTTCTGGCAAAATTTATACGTATGCATGTAAGTGGGGAATGTATTCTGAAACCAGCTTTTGTCTTGTTGCGCATGATTGATGGAGATCACTCCTGCCTGTTGCCCAGGCCTGAGAAAGGGTGCTTGCTTTCTAAAACTCCAAAACGAATCTTAGGAGTTTTATTTGCCAGTATTTTTGGTATCAAAATCTTCATAAACCAAAGCACTGGACTGTTTTTTACTTGCATTGGAAGTAAACAGCTCTTGTGTTTTTATTTTTAATGCAGTGTGTTATCATGTGCAGTTTGTACCCCATAGTAATGGAGTATGAATAATAAACCACAAACTTGAATGAGTGATAAGCTGTGTAGTGAAAAGAGATGGTCACAAGTCATGTGCCATTTAGAGTTCTCATAGTCCTGTCAGTGCTGGATTGAACTTTGACATTTAGTTGTTATCATAAGGTAAAAGTCCTGGTAACTGGCATGGAAATAATGGGACTGATTCAGCATCAGACGTGTTTATCAGAGAGGAGTACGTCTTATAGCCTCCTTAACATAGAACTCATTCCTTTTAGGCATTTGAGAGGGGGGAAAGAGAGAATAGGAGAGGAAATAAACACACAAATGTTATGTACAGTTAAAGCAGCATGTGTGCCCCTGGGGCTGGTGACAATACGTGGAGTTTATGGCTTAGAAGTATGAAACGCATTTAGTGTTTATGTTAGTAACAGATAATCCCAGCCAATGTTTTTCTTCTGCAGCCAATTTGAAGACTGATAAGCCTGGGAAGACACTGTATGAAGATAAAAACTTTGTCTGGTTAATAGTATGAGTAGCTATTTTTTTTCCTGACACAAATATGACTGATAGTGGATGCTGCTTTAAGTTCATGTCTGCTGTTCAGCATCAAAATTTAGATGGCAGTGTAGGCTGATTTGCAACCCAGCAGAAGGAAAGAAAGCAGCTCTCCTAAGAAAGTCTAGGAAAATATTTAAGTCGGGGCCTGATTCACAGCTGAGGAGTCAGCTTCATAAAACTGTCTGCCTTGCATGTGAGCAATAAATGCATGTTCAGTTTCTTGCTGTAGTTAAACTTCTATTGCCTTTTCATTTATTGGTAGAAAACAAACATCTCAGGATGTCAGATGATTTATGCTCATGGGAGAAAAGGAGCTATAAGTCAGATGCCTTAACACTGCAGTATATATGTGTGTGCTATAAAGGTTCAAACAGAATATTGCTTGTTAGAGGGAATTTTTTTCCTTTTCTGCACTAGCGCAGTAATAATTGCCTTTTCATCAAACTTACAGTAGCTCAATAAGCACCTCACTACTTAGTTTGGAAAATAAGCACTTGACAAATAGTAATATTGATGTAATCATTGTGTGAGTGGTAGTACAAGCAGTGTTGCTTCTCTTGCAGCTGTTGTTGGCCTGCTGTATCCCTGCATTGACAGCCATCTTGGGGAACCACACAAATTCAAGAGAGAGTGGGCCAGCGTGATGCGATGCATAGCAGTTTTTGTTGGCATTAACCACGCAAGTGCTGTATCCTTGAACTAGTTTACACTGTTGCTCGTTGTGCTTAGTCTGTTGTCCTGAAACAGTCTCTCCCATTCTCATCTGGGAGAAATACAAAGGTAAGGATGATGCTATTGGCAGAGACGTCAACTTCTGAGAGACCTGTGGTACGCTACAGTAGTAATAAAGTATTAATAAGGTAACAAAGTATTGAAATAGATAATGCAGTTCACTTAAGTAGTTGAGAGAGGGATTGACATCATAGTATGTCTGGTTTCACTGCAAGTAGAACAGTGTAAGTTATGTTATTTTATTCTGTATGTTATCTGCATCTAATACTTCACACAATTACCTAGTGAGGTACACTGAACTGTTCGGTAAGAGTGTTGTTTGTGTTGAATAATGATGGTTTGAGCAGAAAAACTAAATGAGCAGGGGTAACTGGGTTAGCCAAGACAAAAAGCCATAGAAGTTTAATATATTACTGTATAGTATATTCTTTAGATGCTCTGTGTGACAAAAATTGATGTTGCCTTTGACTCACATTCCAATAAAAGTCAGCAAGAGCTGTGATTGCTCAGCAGGGTTGAAACCTAGATCCTTAATGTATTGTATTTAGAGATACACAGTCATGCTCACTTTCTGTTTCAGTTTTTCCTTGTTCAGCAGCAGGATGTCTGCAGACTTTAAAGGCTTGTCCTTAACATCTCTTTTCCAGAAACTAGATTTTGCCAACAATGTCCAGCTGTCACTAACTCTAGCAGCCTTATCACTGGGTCTTTGGTGGACATTTGATCGTTCAAGAAGTGGTCTCGGACTTGGAATTACAATAGCTTTTGTAGCAACTCTAATAACCCAGTTTCTTGTATATAATGGTGTTTATCAGTAAGTTACGCTTTTGAAATAGTATTTTAACTCTCCTGTCTTAATTAAGAATGGGTTTGCATGCACTAGAAGTTAGCAACTTTGGTGTGTTCTTATATTAAGACATTTTGTTTGCCTAAGCAGCTAATTATTCAGTTACTCAAATGTTCAGTTTGAGAACGGGGGTGGAAGTTGACATACAGACAAATCGGGACGTGTGTTGAGATAGTAACTGCTCATAAAACTGAACTTCTACTGACTTGGCATATCTCTTACTGGCTCTCAGGAGAGAGAATTTCTAAACTTTGCTGGCTAGGACATTGGGATTTGGAAGCTTATTAAGATAGCTGACTTAATTTCATCTCTCTATTTCTTCTCCTACTTGTTTTGTTTGGGCCAAGGGTAGAATTCTATAGCATCTTGTTACCAGCATGTAAGGTGATGATAATAATTTGTCTCTCATTTCTTTTTATTTACTAGGTATACTTCCCCAGATTTTCTTTACATCCGTTCTTGGCTTCCGTGTATATTTTTCTCAGGAGGTGTGACTGTAGGAAACATAGGACGCCAGCTGGCTATGGTAATTACTTAATAATTATTATTTCCTTAGCAATCCAAATACCTTCAGTGTTCTTAGTCCAAGAACAAACTATGCCTTTCAGAGCATGACTCACCATATAAAAGATAAACAGATATAATTCCAAGAGTTGAAATGTTAGCGTACAACCTGTGTTGCCAGTAGAGTGGAAATTGTTGTAGTAAGTGTTTAAGTATCTTGCGTTTAAGTTTTTCCAGCAACAGCCTAAATAAGACTGGGATCAGTCCACCACTTCTGCTGAGAACCTTAATCACTCCTGTTCTGTCTGTACTTTGAATTAAAATCTAAGGTAGCTAGAAAACTGAAACACTGATGGGTTTTGTCTATTTATGCCAGTAAAGCATTTTTCTTATGTAGATGAAAAACATCCTCATAGAGCATTAAATTCCACCACTGTAGAGTTAAATATGCTCCTTCTGGTCACTTAAGATGGAGTTCAGGTATCGCGTCATATGAAGGATAATACAGTATAAATTACTATCTCATTTTCTGGGTTCTTAAGTAATTATTTCCTTGTAATGCACTTAAGAGTAAACCTGGCTTTAAAATACAATGTGTTTTTAAAATACAAGCTGACTGCTCCCTCTTCAAATCCCACTGGAATTTTTAGCAGTATATGTATTGGGGGGGAGGGGAAGAGGCTATCATTGCTCTTTTTAGATTTGTCACTCACATCAAATTAAAAAGATACATTGACATGGTTTCATTTAAGAATTGCTATTGCAGTCAGAGTCTCAGAATGAACTTATGGTCAATTATAAGTTACAGTTCTACATTTCACATTGGCATACACAGTAATTCCAGTAGTTATGATTCTTATGTTAGAAATCAAAGGAGGGAAGCCTTGAAGAAAGAGCTAAAATAAAATTTGGCACATAGGACTTTTTCTTTTCTTCCTTTTGGCTTTGTTTCATAGAATCATAGAATAACCAGGTTGGAAGAGATCCACTGGATCATCGAGTCCAACCGTTCCTATCAAACACTAAACCATGCTCCTCAGCACCTCGTCCACCCATGCCTTAAACACCTCCAGGGAAGGTGATTCAACCACCTCCCTGGGCAGCCTNCTCGCTCCAGAGCCTCAACATCCTTCTTGTGGTGAGGGGCCCAGAACTGCACACAGTGTTCAAGGAGCGGTTTCACGTAGCATCTCACCTGAGTGTAGTTAAAATCAGACTGGCTTCTGCCTGCAGCTTTCCTATCTTTTCATCTTTCTTCCAAAGAAGAAGGGAGGCTGGCAAGGCAAAGCATTCTGTTCTGGTTATGTAGAAGTATCTTTTTATCTGTTTACATTACCATTACTTAGTTTGGAAAAACTTGAGAAGCCCAGCATTTTCATAGGAATGCTTCTGCAAGTCTCACTGTGAAGCATTCTGTGTGGGAAATTCAAAGAATTCCACTTCTGAAACTTGAGTGGTAGCATTCATTCTGCTAGGAGCTTACTCTATAGAGATAACCCAAAAGGATCAGTCTGTTTTGTCAGCCATTGAGAATGTGGCAAGAAGATGGAATATTGCAGGGGTCAGGGGAGTTGTAGCTGTGTTCTCCCATAGTCCTTGAGCTATTTGGCTGCATGTGAAAGCTGCAGATCAAACAGCAGGTATTTTCTACATATGTCTGGAGTAGAAGGCAACACGTGTGGCTAATACTCCAGTGGAGTAAAGCTGCCTCGCCTCTTCCTCACCTCCTGTGTAGCTTTTGCAGTTAGAAAATAAATTAGAAGTAGAATGAGAAATGTCCCTGAGACATCCCCTCCAATCTTGAGAACTATTAGCTGGGAGGTGCTTGCTGCTTTTCATTCACTGGATTTCAGGCAAGCTTACGTGCAGTAACCAAGTGCAGTATTAGTTTTCAGCAAACCTGCTGTAGATGAGGGCTTTGGGTTCTGTTTGGGGTTGGGTTTTCGCTATCAGCTTGAGGATGAAATCCAGCATTTCTTTAGTAGCTTTATTTCATAATTAAAGGTGAAGTTGCTGCTGCCACCATCAGCTCTTGCTGCTCTTGTGACACCCACACTTGCTTGGTCAGTGCTGGTCAGCTGGATTAAATAGATGGCAACATTTCACTTTGCATTGTAACCACTGTTCTTAACAGAACTTGGATCTCACAAATACCTATTGTTTTGCTTCTGCTTGAGGGTGCAGAACTATGAATACATTTCAGTCCTTCCGAATACATTTGTGTTTTCAGTCTAGAATGAAAAGAGCATATTAAAAGCTTAATTTTAAAGAGAAGTTTGTGATACCAGGCTTTAATTGGAAAATAAAGTGACTTATACATGAAGAAGGCTGTTAAAAAAAACTGAATTAATGCCCATTAAATGAAGCATGGTGTACCTTCTGCTAAGAAATAAACTGAGATGGGGAGTAAGGCTAACAGTGTTATAAAAATCAGTGCTATTGATGGATGGCTTTATCAGATGCACTAATTAAGGCAGTACAGGTCCATAGTGACTTTGTCCACAGTTGAGGAGCGTGGTCTTGCTGAGCTTTTCTATGAAGCCGTGTCTATTAGGTTACGACCAGCTGAACTGGAGGTAGTTGACTATTTAATCATTGAAAATATTGTATAATGTAGTCATTTAGCAGATGGTCTTAAAATATAACGTGTGTGTGTTTGGTTTTTTTTTATCTGTAGGGTATTCCAGAGAAACCACACAATGACTAAATCTTTGGAGAAGAGAGCACGGTGCCAGTGTGAAAGCAACATTACGGAGACGTGTCCCTGTTTTAAATTGAAGATTATTTAGGAAAAATAATCTCTTTATGGGCTCACTGCACAAATGACTTGTGGAAAAAATATTAATCCACTCTTAGAATAGCCAAGTGAAATTAACTGCTTATCTTGAAATCTTACCCTGATTTACCACATAAGCATTTGCATATGGCTGTTCTCTGGAAGAGTTTAACACCAAGTTGCATACAACTGTTCAGGCTAAGTGGCAGTTTTCCAAGTATTAGATTCCAATGTAAGTTACTGAAGCAGCTGCCGTATTTTAAAGCCTTGAAACTGAAATTTAATTACAAGCTCCTGTATCAGTGCCCAAAGGAAGTAGGTCGATGGTGCTTAACAAAGATGAAGTATGGTTTAATAGGAATAGTATTTATCCAAATCTTTAAAAAATAGGGTTATTTAAAAATAAGAGTGATCAAAAGAAATTAAAGGCATTGCACTAATGCTTTCAGGAGTCATATGAAGGAGTCATGCCCTTACTTGTAATGCTGCATTGAGTTTTTGTCTTTTGATGGTGGAGAGGCTTAGAGGGGCAGAAGGTTGGAAGTCACTTTATTTGGAATTTCTAAATTATTTCAGTATGTTAGGTGAGCATTGGAGACAATCTTGTTCTAACATGAACTTTATCAGAAATTCAGACTGGAAATTTCATTACTTCTTGCAGTCAGGTTTGCAAGAATAGATTTCTGGCCCCAATTCGGTAAGAAATTTAAGTATGTGCCAGTACTCCTGCTTTATATTAGACGTACACTTCAGTATCTCACTGAAGGTCTTTGGTATCTTTAAAAAAAGTCTGTCACTGAAAAAGTGTGCATCACAGGTGATTGCTTGGTGATTGAGTATGTGCCCCCAACTCCTTAGGTCTGCTGTTTCCTCCTAGAGGTGTCCTTGATCTTGCTGCTGTTTGTGTCAGGGGTTTGACCGAAGTGATTTGAAACAGAAGCAGACCTAGAATGTGATTTAAACTGTGTGAGAAGAATAGCGAACAGCTTGTTTTCTCGGTTCAGCTTCTGAAAGAGATCACTGCTTGTTTTTTTTCACAACCCTATAGAACTTGCAATCTGTGATTGCCTTCTTAAAAAAAAAAAGTGCTTATGTCACTACATTGAACATTCGGTGTCTCTTAATACTTAGTTCTGGTGAGCACAATGTATTCATTTGATAGCTTAGACCACAGGAGACCTAAATAGCAAGTATTAGGTCTTAAAGTTGAAGTGCAATGTACAGTAAATCTGAGCCTCATCTTCTCTTCAACATTGATCATTTCTTATGAGAGATTAAAGAGAAAAGGCTTCTGAGTTCATTTCAATGCTGCATGGAGTAAAATGGAGCAATAATTTATTTAACTAGTTAAGCTAGTTTTGTTGTATCTTTCATTGAACCCAAATTTTTAGAAATACTCCAATGTTGTGGTTATGGTGTAGTTGTGAAATTTCATGGATTTGCCTTTTTGTATTATGCAGGTTTTTTTGTGTGTGTTCATTTCCAATCTTACATGGTGTCAGATATAATTACAGGCATCATTTAAAGACAGACCCATCACGACGTTGAGGCAAGGTGGCAGTGTTCTGGCTGTCTTCACTCTTCTAAGGGAATGCTATGACTGCTGCTTGTGCCTCTTTGTAGCAGGAAAAGTTTAGCACAAAGTCTATATTACAGAGCAAACCCCGATTCTGATCCTGCTTTGGTGTAAATCAAGTGTGATTTCATTGGTGTAAGATCCTTTCTCAAATGTTTAAAACTATAATAATCACTTTTTACAGCACTACTTGAAGAAATTTGGTCCTTAGATTAGGACTGGATCAGCTCAGCTGCTTTAAGAAATGTGCAGCCTGTTGGGGAGACAGTTTTGTAACCATTTTGAAACCAGTTTCAAAATGCAGTAAAATCAGATGCAAGTAAAGGTGACAGTGATCTCTACACATACTCAATTGATAAGTATTTTAAGATTTCTTTGTAAAGACTCAAACTAAATCTGTATGTGTTAGAAATAATGCAGCCAAAAATGTAAGTCAAAAGTTCATTTTTTGCCAAGACTTCTGTTTTAACCAAAGTGATTTAAGCTTGGAAGAGGCAGGAAGGGAGTGAAGAAAATTTGCACTATTCTGAATTTGAACACTTAAATTCTCATTCTTACTGATAAGTTTTAAGCCGTGTGTTTGGTTTTACACTTTTTTTACTATTAAAGTTTTAAGATCAAATCATGTTTGCCTTGGATTTTCTGTATTCGCATTATGCAAGAATCTTTCTTGAAAAGGACAGTTGTTATGGTTGCATAACAAATATTCAGTCATGCATACTTGGTGGTTTTTAAAAAAAAAAACTGAACTGAACTCAGCAATGAGCTTTTAGAGGGGCTTCCAGCCTGGGTTGTGCAACTGGAGGATGGTCTTGCTGTTATACCAGGAAAGTGTCATTAAGTGTATGTTATGGGTATGTGACTTAAGATATGGGGTTCTATTTACCATTGTTCACCAAGGTGTGGAAACTCATCATTTGAAACAAAATATGGAAGGAGCAGGGTAAACATGCAAATTCCTGTGGTAGCCTGATTATCTACAATAATGATTACTGAAATCTGACGCATCTTGAAGAGTCCAAACAGTAAGAATGAGTAAGCACAGCTGATAAGACTAAACAATTCTAAAATTTGCATCAGCTGATTTAGGGGAAAAAAATAGAGTCTTCAATTTTACTGCACTTAAATATTTATTTCAGAGTTCTAGAGACTGCTGCATTTGTGGTGGAAACAGTAGAAAAAAGTAATCCATCTACATCAGTGGAGTGTCAGCTTAGCTGAAGAAGCCTTCATAATTACTGTAGCATAGATAACCTGCCTTGTCTGTTAACTTCAGTGGATAATCCATGTCATCTGAGGAGGTAACAGATCCAGTCAGGGTGGCCCAGACCCACCAAGTACATTGGTTTTCCTCAAACTCTGCTCAGGTTTTCTTGAAAGGAATTAAAGATAAATGAAAAAAGTTATGAGATGCAGCCTAGGCTTGGATAAGTGGGATGTGGTCATTTGCTTTTGAGACAGGAAAGCTTATACAAAGCTTCTACAGGAAAAGAATAAGTTCCCAGCAAGAATATGCGACCTGTGGATATTAGTGCAAATTCTTTCAGTAGGTTATTCAGCTTTTGGCTTTAAGCATGGGGATTTGCAGGTGCTAAATTAGCCACAGGAGGGCCCATAGTCTGTTCTCTGAATACAGCAAGAGCATATTGAGATGAATAATGAAATTAGGTCTCAATTGCCTTACTGCTTATCAGAGTAGCTCCGAAATTCATGAGAACAAAACAGTACCTGCTGGACTAATTGAACAAAGCATACCTCTCAATGAGAGATTAGGGGGCCCTGTATTAGAAACCTGTGAGGGGTGTGGGTCATCACAGGTTCTTCCAGCTAGAAGGTCAAGAAAAGATACCTGTAGGTGATGGTCTCCTCCGAGCAGTGAAGTACCATATGAGTTGCCCCATACCTAGTTTGGAATCCTTTCCCTGCTTTAAAATTCTACTGTTGACCAGTGATGATGTTCTGTCTTTGTGGGCTTTAACTGGGGACAGGAGAATTCAGAATGCAATAAAACCTCAGGCCTGTCTGTGTAATAAGTCTGTAGGTTGCAGTGGTGCCTTTGGCCCACTGTGGTTAACTTTTGAAGACAGAATTTGAAATATGTATCATAACTTCTAAAAATAATGCATTACTGCTCAAGAAGTCATAAAGATTTCGTGAATTTCATTCAGTAAAGTTTTACTCCAGTTGCAAATCATGGGATTTTTTCTATTACAGAAAGTCATTAAGTAGTTTGAGTGCTATTATATTGTTATATTAAATATCAGACAAGTGCTACAGAGATTAGAGCAACTTGCTGTTTCCTCGGAATTAAAATACCATTTACAAATCCACATTTTTGCAAAGAAATGAAACATCGCTATGTCATTTTCTCCCAGCTTCGCTGGGTCAGCAGCTCTGGCAGTGCCCTTGGCAGCCAGGTGAGTATCTCTAGGTCATGGCTTGGGGCTGGGAAGGGGAGGTCAATTCCTGTGGCCACCCGCAGAATGCTCTGATCTCTCTCTTACCAGGACTAGATGATAAACACTGTTTGTGCTGATGTTGTTTGTTTTCTAACTGGTCAAAAGCAGTTAAGAGGAAAGTTGGGGGGGGTTAACCCTGCTTTTCCTCGAGGTTCCCACCAGACAGGAAACCACACCTTCCTACCTCACAGAATCTGGGCACAGATTGCGTAGGCTGGCTCCTGAAGTTGGATGAGGTGGCCTAGGACAACCACAGAAGGGAACACTTTATCGTGCAATGCAGAAGGGCCCACGGTCAACTGGGAACATGTCCAGAAGTACCTGCAACCTTTCCTACCCATTACCAAAGAATTAATGGGACATATAGGATTGAACAAGAAGTTTATGAACCATTTTGGTGGGCAGATTCTTAAAATTTGGATTTGCGCAGGGAAGAGGTGTTATGTTACAAGCAGGTCATTTGGGAGCAGGAGGTGGTAAAATCAGAGCTGCCAAGGATCAGGTTTACTTGGACATACTAGAGTGTTCCTGACCTCATCATTTGAAATCCAATAGTCTGGCCCATTATGTGGGGGGGGTTGTGTGTTCATGTTTCTTCCTGTCACCGTGAGCTGGCAGGTATGTAAGGGCAACTGCCCAAATACTGCACTACCTGTTAACATCTTCCAGTGGCAACAAGTGTCTTCCTTCAGAGATACTTGTGAAGATCTACTGCTGACTGCAATGAAAACAAGGTCAGGCCCTCACTTGTTTTGTCTGAAAACCTCCAAGCATGAAGTTTGAGTCAACTGCAGCACTTGTTACCATCTTGAAATGCTGTCTTGATTTGAAGAGGGGTCCAAGTTGTCTAACAGTACAATGTTTCACCAATTCAAAAATCTCAACCATGCATTTTTATAAAAATGGGATGAGCAATTTCAATTTCCAAACTTTTTTCCTGGGTTGTTGGGGGTTTTTTTATGTGACAGAAATTCATAAAAATATGTGGGTTTGGGAATTATCTTTTATTTTGATAAATATTCATTTTTTTGAAAGAAAAAAAAGTGGCAGGGGTGTCAAAACACTCCTGATCACTTTTGCTAAGTATCTCCTTGCTCACTCGCCACCCTCACCAATCTTTTTATTTCCTGGTTAATTACTATCTTCTTCAGTTAAACAGACTCCTAAAGGCTCGACACTGCCTCACACTGAAGGGTGCTTCATCCCACTTTGTACCTCATCTTTCTCCATGCCCACCCCAGTGGTGGCTCAGAGGGCAGCAGATACCTATGTCATATCTGTAGCCTGTACGCTGCACTGCCTGGGTGTTTTCATTCTCAGAATTTACTCTCAGCTTACCTAAGACTCTTCTTTTTTTTTCCCCCCCTCATTTCCTGCCTGTCTCTGAACCTCTTCCTGTAATGTGGTGCAAGTAAAAAAGCTGAACTTTCCCTTCTCAGTGCCTGGGGGAGCAAGCAGGGAACCAGTTTGTTCTGCAGAATCTCTGCTTTGTTCTGACAATTGCATTTTGGGAGATGAACTGAAGAGGTTCTGTTTTAAAACAAAATGAAACAAACAAACAAACAAAAAGAACAAAACAAAAGGGAAAAAAAGCTCCAAATGTTTGTCACCTGTTCTGACTGACTCAAAAGAGCAGTTTTGCAGTGCCAGCTTTGTTTCTGTCAGGTAGCACTGGAGACTGCTGTGATTCCAAACAGCAGCTCTTGGAGATGAAGCTCCTCAGGCTCTGTGCTAACTGAACGTACAAACCATCATTCAGATTTTAATAATGGTACCTATTGCACTGTTGTCACTTTATAAAAACCAAGTTTCTGTTGGATTTAATACTAGGTATATTTAGAACTGGATGTCATCCAAGAGCAAGAAAATTTGTCTGTGATCCCTGATCACTCCTGGTCTGCAGCTGGAAGACTAGGGGCTGGGAGATCTTCTGGTTGGGGTCTATGCTGCTGAGATTTTGTACCAGGACCCTGGGCACATGGACCTGTGCCAGTGGGCTGAGCAACGTGCACTGATATCTCCAGGAAGTTGCTGCTGCTGAGCTGGTGGAAGAGGTGAAGTGAGCTGATGTAGGAAGGAGGTTCAATACACACCAGTCACATCATGCAGTCCACTCCAAATTTTCCCCTGCAAGGATCAGGCAGCGTGGTCCAGAAGTCTCTGTGAAGAGACGGGGATGAAGAGCTTGAGCATAAGAAGAATCACCAGGAATATACACCTTGCTGACTTACCCAACACTGAGAAAATAAATAGGGCAAAACTCAAAACTTCAAGGCTTCCCTTGTGCAACAGAGAAGTTGTCCAGCCTAGCAGAACTTTTTTGTTTCCATGCAGAGCTCTACAGCAATGAACTTCTTTGCAAGCTCTGGTTTAAAATGTTTTTTTTCCTTGCTTTGCTGAAGCACTCAGACAGTGAAGTCAGTGAAGTCCTGATCCCAGAAATGATTCAAACACAGGGAACATGAGGTGTATCGTAGGTGAAGCTGGGACTGGAGATGTGCTAAATATCGCACATTGTTCCAGGTCTGGAGTCCTGCTTACAGAAGGAAGCAAAAGCGATAATGAAGCAGCAGTGTGACTGTCATAGCTCAGGGCTGGAGGTCCCCTCATGGTGGTCTTAGTAGTTTTTAAAGCTTTGGTTGACCATTGAGTAATCCTCCTGCCAAACCTTCTGTAGGTCACCTCCTGAGCACCTCACTTAAGGCTGTTTTGGAAGAAGCTGAGTAAGAGTTAATAAAAATATCAGGAAAACAGTTACACAGAAGTAAGATGCCTAGTTATCAGCTCTAAGTGGAAGAAGATAGTAATGGTATCTGACAGGTTAACCAATCCTGATTTTACTCAGCTTTTTATTAGACATTTTCTTTTAATGAAAAGAAAGCACTCGGTATCACCAGGGCAGATCCTGACAACACTGCTTAGTTTTTACTTCATCTTTTCTTTGTACCTTACTGCCAGGATGAGAGTCCTACCGTGGTACAAATGAATCCTTCCTGACTACAGGCTTGAAGATATGACCTGGGGATAAGTGAACCTCTTCATGGGACCTATTTCCAAAACACAAACATCTACCATAATTTTAGACACCCCAGATATTGAAGGCATCCGTATGAGTCTGACAGATTAAGCAAAAGAGACATATAGCCAAGAGCGATGGCTGAAGGCTACACAGATAATGCAGGACATCTCAGATGGCACTAGGTTTAAGTTTTGAATCTCACCCTCAGTGTCCACTAGTATGTGAACTAAAGATGCCAGTCAGTGTTTAAGCAGAGAAACACCAGGGTTTCAGGATTTTGTCCAGCAATCAAACATTGGAAGCACACCCCAAAACCAACAATGCACAGATACCAATGTCATCACATCTACAGCTCCTGGTCATCAGAAGGAGCCATCTCCTGGAAAGTGCAGCCAGGTGAGGGAAGTCTGAACACAAAGTTCTGATGTTGATAGAATAGGTAGCCTCACACAGGAGCTAGCAAATGAGTCTTTCCCATCAGATCTGCACGGGGACTTGGGGAAAGAACAGCTGCATTTGTCTGCCTGCTCCTTGGGTATGTTCCACCTGTTTAATTGAAGGCAGGTCCAAATGAACCATCTGTTGACCTGGTTGAGGAATCAGAGCTTCCCATCACCTTAAGATATTTTTACACGTTATTAAAGGCCTAGAAGGAAAGGAGAGATGGATAAAAAACAACAGTAAGAAGCTTTGCCTTAGAGGCACAGGTAATATCTGCAACAGCTGCTACACCCTACGCCTAAGCTAATTGTTAAATGAGTCACCCTGGCAAAAGAAGCATTAATAAAGGCAAGCGAAGACTGAACATCTGGAAAGTAAAATGAAAGGAAAGAATTTTCATATTTTGGAACTCCTTGCTGGGTAGAAACTGCTCGGGGAGACGGCTCTAATTGCTTGTCTGAGAGAATGAAAAGTGAATCTATTCCCAGCCTGAAATCAGCAGTCATTGCATATTCTTCTCTGCTCTCCTGTCCCAGTGCCCTGTTACATAGGGCCTTGGCATGCAAAGACCAAGAAACCCTCTTCATCTTCTGCACCTCGGTCAGGCAGCACTATGGGTCCATAAAGCCAATAGTGCACACCAGCCTCCTTAGAACCTGGGTGCAAACTCAGGAGAAGTTGATTTAAGCAGCTAACTGAAAGTTGTGCTATCAAAACAAGGTTATTTTGGTGGCACCTATGTCTCAGTGCTGGAGGATGGTTACCAGGGTTCATTTTGTTATTATGTTTTGTTGTCTGGAGCTGTCTGAACTTCTTGTCAGTCACCATGGGGTAGGAGGGGAGGACATCAGGCCACCTGCTACCTACTGCTGCTGTTCATGGCCCTGAGACAATGTAGGACTTGTGCTGCGTAGAGGGAGTTAAAGACATGGTCAGGTTTCTCGCTTTATATCTGGCATGGCCAATGTACAGCAAACTCCTCCATGCACACCTCTGGGGAGACCTGGTCCACCTTGGCAAGGGGCTCTGCAAAGCTGTGCCTGCACCACAGCCTGAGTCAGACCTTTTCCCCAATGTGATGCTTGAAACTTAGCTGGGTGCAGCTCAGGAACGTTCTCAGGTCTCGTTCAACTTCAACAAGGAAAACTTTCTTTGCAGAAGCAGCTAATGATTCTTCCACCTTCTCTCCATTTGGTCTTGTCTCTCATGAGTAATTTTGCACTTTCTGCCAGTCTCCTCTTTCCTGTCTTGCAGAAGAAGCTCCTTCACTGAACACCTTCAAACAGCACTGTACAGGCAGAAGATCTCCATCCAGTCCTGGTACCTGTCAGCCTGGGGTTAATCCCTGCACAGATGAGTACATGGACAGGTGGTTTCTGGGCAGGGACTTCCAGGAGGACACAGTGGGTCTGCAACAGGCACATAGTGAGGACAGGGGAGACAAGAAGCCCTGAACAAGGGCTCTGCAGCAAGACAGGAATCAGACCTCTCTTGTTTCAACAAGGACAAGAGGGAATTGCCTCAAACTCTGCCAGGGGAAGTTCAGGCTAGACCTTAGGAAAAAAGATTTCACAGAAAGGGTCATTGGGCACTGGAACAGGCTGCCCAGGGAGGTGGTTGAGTCACCTTCCCTGGAGGTGTTTAAGAGACAGGTGGACAAGGTACTGAGGGGCATGGTTTAGAGATTGATAGGCATGGTTTGACTCAATGATCTGATGGGTCTTTTCCAACCTGGTGATTCCATGATTCTATGATTCTATGAATGTAAAATATGAGCAATCTGACTCCTTTTTTCTAAATAGAGCCTAAAAGCGGCTCAATTACTTTACAAACACAATGTTGTCCCCAGACCTGCAAAACCATCACTAGGACACGCCAAGCTCAGCTGTGCTTTAATTTCCACCTGCAAAACAAATAGCAAGGTTTTTCAGTATTCTGCATTTGCATTTTTGAAGATGAAGATGCAGACCTGAGCACAGGCAGTGCTGACACTGAGCACCTGACTCCTGGGATACCCAGCACAACCCAGCATGCCCCTAACCTGCCACCTGTGGTGCCACCGTAGGAAGGACCATGTTGAGTGCCTCTTTCTAACCAGCTGAACACAAAATAGTCAGTAACTGGCGGCTCCAATCTGCTTCTTCCTGGTTTTCTTCTAGAATAGGCATGCACAGGAATCAATTTTGCAGGCAGGGAAATTGGAGGCGTTGAACAAATCCGACACGGGTGTGCATCACCAGCATGTGTGGTGACACCATGGCACAGTGCTCAGGAGAGATGGTTGGTGACATGGAGCAGGGAAGGGCTCAGTGGAGCCATGGGATGGGTGCTGGAGGCAGGGATGAAGAGGGAAGGCACCATGGTCACCCTCGGGTGCCAGGAGTGGATGACCTGAAGCCCGAGCAGGGAAGAAGCTGCAGCCAAGGAGGGTGCATGTGAGGGGCTGGGGCCGGGCAGATGCATTCCCAAACATCCACATCCTAAAACATAATTATGAAATTTTAAAAAACAACTTGACGTTATAATTATAACAGTTCCTGGAGGAGCCACATAATTGAATTCTAGGGTGTCTCACTCTCATTGCAGGCGCTAACAAGAGAACAGCTCAGCTTCCCTCGCAGCCTTCCAGGAGCCCTGTAAAGCTCGGGAGACACCCAACAATTCAATTATTGTGTCCCTCTGGAAAGCAGATCATTTTAGACACACGGCCAGCTCTAATTATAAAGGAGAGGGGGGGAAATTTCTCATGTCCAAAATTATTTGACTCATTAAAAGGGTTTACTTTCCACCATGCCTGAAGAGTTGAAGCTCTGATGAAATGATTGGAAGGACAAGAGGGGCAGCACTGCTGGCAGAAAGGGCAGGGACCCCAGCCCCACAGCAGGAGCATTCCCAGGAGCTGAGCCCCTCCAGGGCCTCTTTCCCTAGGTAAAGCCATTTTCCTCGCAGAAGGAAAACCAGGGTGCTGGCCAGGCTGGTTTCATTGCAGACCATGAGGCTTCACCCAAGCAGCATATGAGGAGAACTGCTCCCATCACAGACTCAACAGGAGTGAGGCCAGGGCTGTGGGGAACCTTCCTCCTCCCTGCTCCTCGCCACAATAAAAAAAGTGAGGTCTTTCACTCCAAAGCTTCATTATGGTGTTGTGGGGCTTATTTTTTTTTTCCCTGAGATTATTTTTAAATGCTCTATTGTGGAGAAAGGCGATTTTACGTAGGGGAGGTCCCTTTTCCAATTACCATTAATTAACTCATCCCTAATAGAATTTTTTATAGCCTTTCATTTCCCGTGGCCGGGCAAAGGTGACAGGCAGGAGGCTGAGCTGCTGCTCTGCCCCAGGATCGATCAGGCTACTCGACCTCCCCTCAGGACAGCACTTTAGAAGGGGTTCACATAATTTTTTCATATTTATATATGTTTTTATGATTATAATAATGCCTTCATAGGCTCTGCAGGAGTGATGTTTCTGCCTGGTGTGCCTGGCTGGGGCAAGGTGAAAGTGGCGCTGAGCACAGGGCTCCAGGGACAATCCGGTCTCCCCCCAATCCCCAAATCCACTCCTACCCTCCTTTCCAGCCCAGCAAAATGAATCCCGATGTCATGTTTATGGTTAATTTGAAATCTAGCACTTGTTAGATAATCCTGTTAGTAGCTTGCGAAAACAAGGGACTCCTTGTATAATCAGTAATTATAACAGGCGTTTTATGTTAAATTATATTTAATAGGTAAGACAGAAAGGGAAACATAGTTTCAGATGGAGTCTTCCTAGTCCAAAAGAATCGAGAAAAACCTTCTCTGTGGTGAAATTACACACCTAGGGATGGAATTAAAAAATAAAGCGTTGGGGATGTCAGAGCCCAGGTGCCAGGGAGTGGGAGTGAGGGTCATTTTTGCTCTCCCCATCACTGGCAGGACCTGCCCCAGACAGGCAGCACCGAGGGGATGGTGGGGTGGGAACAACCCCAGGGTTGGGTGCTGCCTTGAGGGCAGGAGGGAGAGGAGGATGAAGAAGAGCGTGTGCTCCCCAGGGAAGATTTTGCCTCCCTCCGGACAGCCCTGCACCCTCTGCATCGCACCCCATTGCATCACACAACGCTGAGAGGAGAGGGAAAGAAACCACAGCTGGGAGTGAGGGGATGGGGGCACGGACCTAAGGAAGAGCAGATCCACAAAAAAAATAATAGAAATAGAAATAATAATACCTAAAAATTAAAATGGAAAAAAACCCAATTAAACTATAAAAATAAACCTCCCAGCCATGGATAAAGGAGCTTTGTCCTCCCCCAGGGGAACAGCATCCCCGCCCGCGGGGTTGGGGAGGATACCGTGCGCGGGTGCGCACCCTCCGCGCTGTGGCTCCTCGGGGCCCGAGGGCTTCTGTCCGCGGGGAGCCGGTGACAAAGACCCTTTTGTCTTACTGTAAGGCCAGCGACCTCGGGTTCCGTGCTTTATTGGTTGTTACGTCTGATTGAAACAAAATAAGCTGGGGGGGGAGAAAANAAAATAAAATACAACTAAAAAGCCTAGGGCAGGCTGGAGGGCACGGTTCTCTACAACTTTTCCCCGTCTTAAAATTATGCTTCCATTAAACCGTCCCCTAAAATGTGACAATGTTTAAACACCGGAGTTATTGTAAATACGTCTAATCAAACAGACTCTTGAGGAAGTCTCCCTCCATAAACAGGCAATCTTGTCCTTTAAACATGTCCGTAATCAGAAAATCTAATTAAAAACTAATAGGAGCGCGGCGGTGCGTTAATTGGGCGCGGGGCGCGGGCCGGGCAGCCTCAGCCCAGGTTTTCCAGCTCGGTTTTCAGACACGATGTGTCAGAACGAGAAGCAAATGTTGTTTTAGGAGGCAGCCGTAATAACAAAGCCATTTCCACAAGCACATTAGGGCGGCGGGAATCTTGCCTGCTAGTTAAAATTTTTGAGCCAGAAAATTAAAAACAAATATTTAACTTCTCAATTTTGAACCCCCGGCTGCCGCCGCCGTTAAACTTTTTTTCGCATGCATATTCAATGGAGGAAACCTGGAGCTCTCGCCCAGCCGAGGGAAATGGGTTTAATGCGGTTTAAAGGGGATTGAGAAGCGCTTGGATCGATTCCTCGCTGAGGAGAGGGGGGGACGCGGTGAAACCCAGCGGGGCTGAGCAAGGGGGGAATGGGGAAAGAGAAGGAAGAGACAGGAAATGGGAGGGGAAGGGAGAGGGAATGGAATGGGAGAGGGAAGGGGAGGGGAAGAGAAAGGGAATGGGGAAGAGAGAGGGAAAGAGAGGGGAAGGGACAGGGAAACAGAGGGGAAGAGAAAGGGAATGGGAAAGAGAGAGGGAATGGGAGAGAGAGCGAGGGAAAGGGAGAGGGAATGGGAGGAAAAGAGAAAGGGAGTGGGGAAGGGAGAGATAATGGGAAAGGGAAAGCGAAAGGGAAGGAAATAGGGGAGGGAGAGGGAGAGGGAACCGGAAAGGGAAAAGAAAAGGGAAAAGGGAGAGGGAAGGGAGAGGGTAGGGAAGGGAGAGTGAATTGGAAAGAGAAAAGAAAACGGAGCAGGGAGNAGGAAGGAAGGAAGGAAGGAAGGAAGGAAGGAAGGAAGGAAGGAAGGAAGGAAGGAAGGAAGGAAGGAAGGAAGGAAGGAAGGAAGGAAGACAAATCTGAAAGAAAAAGCAAGCAAGCAAGGCAGAAAAGAAGAAAAGAGAACCAGCAGCCGAGTTTGCAGGACAGGGTTGGACACGGAGGGTGTTGGGGCAGAGGAGCAGGGGGTGGTAGCCCCGTGCCCCTGTGCAGCGAGCGCCCGTCCCTGTGCGCAGCCTCTCACTGCAGCTCCTGCACGTCCACTTCTCCCCGTGCACGCAAAACCACCCGCATTTCTCCTTCTCCTTTTCCCTTTCTTTTCAGTTCCCAGCTGTAGCTTTGTCAATCGAGTACCATTTCNGGAAGGAAAACAAATCTGAAAGAAAAAGCAAGCAAGAAAGGCAGAAAAGAAGAAAAGAGAACCAGCAGCCGAGTTTGCAGGACAGGGTTGGACACGGATGGTGTTGGGGCAGAGGGGGGTGGTAGCCCCGTGCCCCCGTGCAGCGAGCGCCCGTCCCTGTGCGCAGCCTCTCACTGCAGCTCCTGCACGTCCACTTCTCCCCGTGCACGCAAAACCACCCGCATTTCTCCTTCTCCTTTTCCCTTTCTNCCTTGACATTTATCCCCAGCTACTGCCGCTGCTCAGTAACATTTAATTACAAAATTCAGCTGCCATGCCAGCCTGCATCGGTCATTAGGAACCTTTCTTAAAATCTTGTCAGCCTGCAATGAGAAACAGATTTAATGGAGGCAACCACATACCTCCTGGTCTGCCAGCTGAAACTGAGACTATGCAAAAGAGGATAGAATGCCAAATAAGCCACCACATTCCCTTCCTAGCAACCAACTCCTTAAATTTATTGGATTTTTTTTTTCTTCTCCCTTCCTCCTCCCCCCGCTTTCCTGTCCTCCCAACCTCCCTTTGAGGAACTGGGCAGGATCTTTTTCTATTTTTACAAGGTGCTTTGGGGAAGGAGAAATAAGTTTTGCCCGGGAGTGCCGCTTAGATCAGTTTGGCTGGGTTTGTTGGTTGGGATTTTGGGGAAAG
>WAAB01008733.1:9685-30432 GCA_013389865.1 Piaya cayana
GAACAGGCTGCCCAGGAAGGTGGTTGAGTCACCTTCCCTGGAGGTGTTTAAAGGATGGGTGGATGAGGTGCTGAGGGACGTGGTTTAGTGTTTGATAGGAATGGTTGGACTCGATGATCTGGTGGGTCTTTTCCAACCTAGTGATTCTGTGATTGCTCAGGTCACCCAAGAGATAGGCTCCAATGTCAGCATCTGCTACAGCATGAGGCAGTGAAGGACTGAGACAATCAGAGCTGTGGAGTTTATCCATGAGAGCAGCTGTGGGAAAGTGGCTCTGTGTTTGTTTTGAAGGGTGTCCTGGCACACCTAGTAATCTCACTGTCACTTTAATTAGGGATAACTATGCTAGGACTGATGTTTGCAGCTTAGTGATTGAAATTTCTGACAATTAGAGATGGCATATGCTCAAGTATTTAAACATATAAATGTTCACAGTCTGAAAATGGAAAGTTTTGCACTTCTTTCTGTGCAGTTGGACTGGTCTGAAACATGTCAAACTGTGAACTCTCCCACTGAGTTTTAACACAGTTTTAACAGGTACAGTTCTTAATGTTTTCTGCAGAGACTTAACTCCTGTATGTCTTCCTTGAATGTTTATATTACAGTGAATGGCAAAACAGTGATCCAGGAATACTATTCAAGATGTTTCTTGAGTAGTCATAGCAATTGTACTTAAAAATTCTGATCAAGAAATAAGCAATGAGAAGACCTAAGCAGGCTCTGCTTTGCATCTACCAGTTTGGAAATGTGTGTGACACTGACCTAGGCTAGAACATCTTTAGCAATGCTTTGAATGGTTAGTTTATTTTTTCAATATGATATGGTGAGATATAGTTAATGTTTGGTACAAATTTATTGGCTTTTGTTACTTTGTACAAAGTGTTAATGACCTTTTTTGCCTCCCTTAAAATCTGCTTGTACTCAGTGTCAAAAATACCTTTTAAAGATACAGCATCTCTTTGTGGAACAACTCAGAGCTGTCAGCTTATTCAAAAGTGAAACAGCTGCTGCAGCTGTGTGTTTTCAGTCGATGCACACAGAAATTTCACTTTATCTTCTTCTTTGCTGCTGTGGTGGGTGCACTTACACAGTTACTGCCCTGCACTGTGTTCTTGATTCTCTCTGTCCCTGGCGATGCAGCAGGTTGCATCTGTGTTTGCCATTCTGCTTCCAGAGTCCTGATCTTAAACACCAGAGGCAGCCTGGAGAAAATCTGAGTGCTGTATGAAGTGATTGTCAGGCTTTGCCACTGCTGACTGGTCCTTCATATTTGAATCACATTGTTAGTTGCTCCTCTGCTTTGAAAGGCAAAGAAGTGGCTGCAGTGTGAGCTGAAACCGCCTGCAGAT
This sequence comes from Piaya cayana, assembly GCA_013389865.1. Classification (NCBI taxonomy): domain Eukaryota; kingdom Metazoa; phylum Chordata; class Aves; order Cuculiformes; family Coccyzidae; genus Piaya; species Piaya cayana. The sequence continues at coordinate 11,035 of WAAB01008733.1, forward strand.
GAGAAAACCGAGAAATGTGAAATGATAAGAGAGTTGAACCTGTCACCCAGCAGAGGTTGTTGCCAGTGAAGATCATGAAACAAATCAGTGCAGAGGAGCTTCAGGACCAAGTCACTGAAGAAAACAGTGGCCTATTTGTATTAGTGACCTGAGAGTACACTTACAATTGCTCCAGAAGCACACAGGCGTGATTGACTGGTGGAGCAGAGAGTACTACTGAATGTGGTGCAATGCAGGCAGCGTGACCCCTGTGCAAATAAAGTACGCTTGTAAAGTACAGCTAGCTATCAGGTTGTATGGGTGAGGTATACAGAGGGCAGGCAGCTCCCACAGCATGGGGTGCTTTGAGGCAGAGTTGCACTCTTTCTTTGACTACACACACTTGGAGAAAGGAGCAAGATGAGTTGCTGGGCTGATGATGGTGATGGTGTTTTGTAGGGAGGCTGAAGAAATTTGAAGGGAAGCAGGAAAAACCCAAACAACTTTAGGTTGCTGAGAGGAACAATCTTAAAGCCTTCAAATGAGACTAAGGGTAAACAGTTTGAGTTCCCTCTTTGAGGAGAAAAGACTGGATAAGTAAAAGGCTTTCTCAGCTAGTGAAGAAAGCCTCCCCAAAAAACAGGGTCTGTAAACTGTAACAGACAAATTAGAAGTGGGTGGTTTTTATCTATTTTAATGATGGGTATAAGTAACCAGAGGCAGATTGCCTATCTCATACTGCTGTCATATCCAGATGGTCTGGCTAATGGAAAATAGCCATACTATGCATGAACTATGTGATGTAGTACACTGTGAGACTTAGGTTAGACTAAACAATTGCCTTCATTTCTCCATAATCATCAGAAGAAAAGTCAGGCAATCTTTAATGTAGACATTTTGTGGTGATGTTATTTTCCATTGCTGAGCTGAGTCAGCACACAATAAAGTTTAAGCACAGCAACAAAAGCTCATCATTCTCAGTTTAGCTGAGCATGAGCTTTGCTGGCACCTTGCAATGGCTCACCCAGGTTTAGCTCAGGGAGTAGCTGTACTAGGCACTGCTTTCTCACTTAGGTTTTGAGCTGCTTGGTGTTGTTGCATGGCAGTTCTACCCCAGGGTGCAGGGCAGAAGATCTTCACGCTGGAGACTCAACTCGGGACCAGAAAGCCACGCTGGAAAGCAGTGTTCAGGCAGTGCCTAGGCTGTTTAGACTTTCCTCTCAAGTCAGTTTCAGTTTTGCCCAGTGTGCAGTGTGAGGTGTGCTCCCAAAAATAGATTTTCAGTTGATTAACTGGTATGCTGGCCACATAACTTTTGGCTTAAGCCACATGGTGACTCTGAATATTAAAGAAGCAGTGACAAGCCACTCAAGTCAGACAAGGGACAAAGTAAAACTTCTTTGGTGAATTTAGTTACTTCACAGGGACAAACCACTGTGATGCTGCTTATTGAAGCAAGATTTGCAAAACATGTATGCATAAAATTGTGTGGTTTCATTAATAGTCTGAGCCCAGTTCCTAACACATGGGAGACCTGGCAGCAGGTATCTGTTTTCACAAACAGTGCACTAACAAAATGATTGACTTAGATGATCTTTCATCTAAAAGGACTGAAAATCCAAGGACAGTTTTGTAGCCATTTCAGGACATTATTCATGCAGGACTGGCTGCTTTGCACTTCAGGCCTGCTTGATGCTGTATGTAGCTATGAGAGGAGGTTTTTTGGGTTTTTTGATAGATGTTGCAGTTAATGGCTCAGTGAATGCATTAACTGCAAAAAACTCTTATGGCCCAGATAATGCTGGTAGTCAGGGAATCAAGTAGTGCATGGAAAATTAAGCTGCTGTAGGCCCTTGTGAAAAGAAGCTTTAGCGAGGCACATTCTTGTGCTCTGCGGACAGGCTGGGAGGCATATGGTTTCCGCAGCTGCTCCAGCTGGGCAGTCAGTTAGGAGGGAAGAGATGAGACACTGCTAAGTCTTCATTTCATTTATATATGCATTTTTTTTATTAACGTGCTTTCTTCCCTTTGATTTTTACCGTTTCTGTTGAAGTCTCCCAAAAGGAAGAGTGCTTTGTTGTGATAAGCTTGATACTTCCCTATGCTTAGTATATTTTAAAAATACCATAGGCTATTTTGGGTAGTCATCCTGAAACTACTCACTTTGTTTTAATGGCTACACAAAATATTTTCTTATACCTTTGAGATTTTTTTAAAACATATGTGGAAAATACCTTCTAAAAGTGTCACTGTCTCTAAAAAAAGCAGTAGACAGGACACGTTCCTTTTACTTCTCAGTCTTGTGTATAAATAGTTATGTGTGTGCTTAGCATTACCATCATACCTCATTCCATTGATTTGTCAGATTGGATCCCAGCCTTGGAAAATAAAGGTTTGCATGTGTGGCAGATGTTAAAGATTATGTTGATGGAGAAATCATTGGGAGCCAATAGCTTCTGCACAAGTTGATAAGTCTGCATTTACTCAGTTTTGTTAACCTACCTCACTCTTGTTAACTGTAGGAACTCCCCAAGCATGTGTAAGATCTAGTCATCTAGTGAGAGGTGTCCTTGCCCATGGCAAGGGTCTTGGAACTAGATGGTCTTTTAAGGTCCCTTCCAATTCAAACCGTTCTGTGATCTAAGATGGGAGTGTGCAAAGTTGTTCTTGCCCATCTATACCTGGCAAAGTGGTTTGCAGGGACTAGGGCTGTTACATAGTCTGCTTGCTTCTGCTCCTCACTGTGTGGATATCAACATTATCGTACACTTGCATTGGCTGGAACCTACTGCACTCAAATCAAGTGAGGTGGTAGGAAAACAGCACTGAAACATCTGTTCAGAGGAGGGTCAAACATGAGGGACTGCTGTAAGGTATCCATCTCTACTCTCCCTTCCCACCTCCAGCAGCAGAAACGACAACACTGTTGAAGTGCTGGTGCCAGGGTAGGAGTGAGTGAATGGCCATCAGAGGAGAAAGGCTGAGGGAGCTACTCTCTGTTAAGCCAGCCTGGCTGCCAGCAGAAATGCCTGTAAAACTGCACTTTGAGTATGGCTTAACAGAAAAATTTTCTGTGCAGCTTTCAACAGCTGCTGTTGAGAAACCAGTCAAGTCAGCCATCATCCAGGCAGTTCAGTCTGTTTTCAAGTTCGTGAGGTTGTAAAGCTTTGGGATCTTGGGCAAGCTGCCCCTGCACCCTCCTTAAGCTCCTAAAGAGTAACACCAAGCAGCTGGTCTGCGATGTGGAGACCTGATGGGTTAGCATGAGGGGGCTGGCTGCTTGTAACTGTTTGTGGAAATAATAAATATTTGTGTGGCCCTTGTAAGTCAGACTGTGATGTTTACCTGGTGAGGAGATCTAACTAGAGAGGGAGCTGGGGTGGATCTCCTTGCTGCTTGTGGGAGCCTTTGGATGAGAACCACTTGAAGTAAGAACCTGCTGCAGTGTGACAGAGCAACCTGGATTTCAGATGCTGTTGCACTGGGCTTCTAGGGGAGTTCTGTATCTACAGACCAGGAATTTCAAGACCTGCCTGCTGGCAGCGATTGCAGACCTTTGGTGTCTGGGTTGTCTCTGTCCTGAAAACTGCACAGCGCCTTCCTTCTGCAGAACCCGTCCTTTGGATGAGCTAAATCTGTAGAAGATTGATGACGTTACTTGCTTTTATTCATAGGCCATTTTTCTAACATGGGAAGAATTTGTTACCAGCTTGCACTTCTGCACTGGTGGGTGCTATGCTCCTGGGCAGACCCTTGCTGCAGTCAAAAGGCAGAGGCGAGGCGGATAATCATGTGGCATTAGAGGGACTGTGTATTTGCTGCACATTGACCACAGCCTTTTAACACAGAACTCATTGTATATGTGGGCTTTGAAGTCTGTAACCCTAACATAACGTCTTTGAAACCCCTTGGATCGGTAATTTGTGGCCAGCATCTTACTATTTGGGACAGACTGTTTTCATTTATTTTTGCATGACACCTATTTCATCGTGGCCTGCTCTGGAATGTAGTAAGTCATAACCAGAGTTTTAAAAAAAAAATCTTAACCACTGAATTTGGGACTGTGGTTGAAAAACCTAACCAGTTTTCTGTGGTTTCCATTTATATTCAGGGTGCTTAAAGAAATATGTATGAAAAAAGATGGACATTCTGGTATTTTTCACAAATATCACCAATTTATAGGTTGCAATCTCAGAATGATAAACAATCATTGAAGTCCCTCTGAGTCATGTGAAATAATGCATAAATGAGCTATACAGTCTATTTAAGTATTTGCTGCTTTAAGTAGCAGCTCCAGAGATCCAGGACTGGAATAGCAGTTGCTGGACATAGATGAAGTTTTACTGGCAGAGCTCTTCAGCACCTGGCTTAGGAAAATATTGTTCCCTCACAAATGCCAAAACTGCATACCTTTTAACTTCTGTACTATTGTTTTAACACTATGGTAAGTATGGCCAGCAGTTGAAGTTCATTGTGGATACTTTGGATCTGGCTAATGCAGATTGAAAGGACCTTTAATCTTAATCTTTTTTTTGTTTGTTTTTCATAATTCTGAGTTGGATGGTTTATACTTTCCTGGTAAGCTGTTTGATTTGAAATGTTATTATTCCATTTGTCTTCTGAATCAGTAACTTGCTATAGTTTTCTTATTGCTTCAACTTGTAGTTGGTGTGAAATTTAACTTAATTACTTAATTTCACTAATTTTTTCATAAAAAAATAAAATTGCAGTTCAGCTACATTTGCCTTCTATTTTGAAAGTATACTTGCACGATGTGCTTTATGCATGTAGTATTTTTAATTTCCAGCTTTGGTGCCAACATGAACCCATTCTGTTTATTCCCCACAGTGGGAACCTTGTGTGTTTTGGGGAGGATTTCTATTTTGCAGCTGCAGCAGTTTTAGCAGCTGCATTCTTTGAGGCCCCTGTCTCCTGTGGTGTGAGATCCAGCGGTGAACCGAGGGAAGAGCAGAGTGGGAGCCAGGTTGAACTGTCCACATTTTGTGGCTCTGGCAAACCAAAGACCCATTGTTGAGCAAGGCAAGGTCCTGTCTGCTACACTCTTTTTGTGGGGCTGAAGGCAGGAAGCCTGAGTTTGGGTGCTTCACTGGTAGTCATGACAAGCAAATTGTCAGCTTGGGAGTATTTTCAAGACATTTCTTCAGAATTATTTGGGGCTGTTTGATCGAACAGTCTGGTTGTGAGATTTTGTGGAGTTATGTCAGGTATGTGTGTCTGCAAGTGCGCAGGTGAAACTGCCTTCTCCACGTCGGACAGTAATTGGTGCTGGAAGAGTAAATGTCGAGGGAGGAAAATTGACTATGGTAGTTTGGTGCCTGAAAGCACATTCAAGTAACATTTAATTGCTTGTCAGTGGCTAAGAAAAGCCAGCCACCTTGTACAACTGCATACTAGAAAGCAGGAGGGGGCCTCTGAACATCCCCAGCGAGGATGTTCATCCAGGGGCTGAGGAAACACCAGGAAAAAGCAGTCTCAGTGTGCTCAAGCTCCTGGCACTGGCAGCACACCATCCCGGTGTTACACACTTGCCACAGGGAGAGCTTCAAAAATGGGACTGCTGAGGGACAAGGTTGCTCTGGGTCAGCAGCAGTGAGACCAAGGAGAGAGGTTCCCACCTGCCTGGGTGCCTGATGATGTCCAGAAATACCTCCTGTCTGCTGCTAGATTTAAGCATAGGAGCTGTGTGAAGCTACTGCCTGTTGCAAGGAAGGACCTGGCCAAGGACACTGCTACCTTGTGTGTAAAAACAAGGTATATATTTGTATTTTTATATATGACTTTTTGAAAAGTAGAAGGCGGGGAAGGTGAATCCAGCTTCTTTGAAAGTTAATTATACTGTTGACAGTAAGAAAATAATGAGCATTGAGCTAGATCCCTTTCACCTTTCCCCTGTTGAATACAGAAAGTATGTGCTTTTGGCTGTGCTTCATGTTTTTTATCTTGGTGGACCCTCATATAGTTGGAGATAGGAAAGAGCTAAAATACACAAGGAATTCTGCTTCTAATAACATCTGCTTGTTGGAGACAGTATCAGTTAAAGTGTGGGTTGGTATGATTTTCCTTGCAGCTCTCAATACCAGAATAGTTTTGTCTGGATGTTGAAAGCAAACAGTTTTGGAGCCTGTGCCTTTCTTGTGCAGGTTTACTTTTTCACTGAGGAACCGGGAGAGTGCATTGCAGGAAATGGAGCCTTACCATTGCAGTGCCTGTTCTGCTGGGTGAAACATGTCAGGACCATGAGCTGCAACAGAGATTGCAAAGAGCAGGATCAAGAAATGAGGAGCGGTTCCTTCTCATCCTCTTCACTCTTGTTGCTCGTGTGTGGGAAAGCTGGAAGCTTTTGTGCTTAAACCTAATGACTTTTAGTAAACAAGATGGTCTGCTTTCACTTAAATCCTGCTCAGCTGGGAGTAGAGGACTTAAGAAATTCTGGAGTTTCACAGGAAGTTTCCCAGCTTCCCTGTCTGATTTTTGCAATAAAAACCTAAAGGCAGGGATGGAATGACTTGTATTTTTTGTCTTGTTTTCCAGTTGGCCTGCTGCTGTGGTACTGCTGCTTGTTCCTTATGCTGTAAATGCTGCCCCAAGATAAAACAGTCAACCAGCACCCGCTTCATGTATGCGCTTTACTTCATCCTGGTGACTGTCATCTGTTGTGTCATGATGTCAACAACAGTAGCTAATGAAATGAAAACGCACGTAAGTAAAAGAGATAAACCCACTGCTGCCCCTTAAAGGAAATGGGGCTCTTTCCACAGCTTTTCATGGACAGCGTCACTTTCTCAGAAGAGGGGGTTGAATTCCTTCTACCCATGCACTTGCAAGCACAGATGTGATGATTTCCCGTGCTCAACCAACCTCTTCCTATCCGTTGTTCAGTGACTATGTTACGCAACAGGAAGAGTCTAGTATCACAGGACTAGCAGGCTTCCTCCTCTTTCGTTGTGCAGAAACCCACTGCAGTGAACTCATTGCAGGTTTTCTGCATGGGTAGTGTCACTAGAGGCTGTTAAGGAATACGTTGTATGGTAGAACAAGTTGGGTCAGTGAGTTCAAGTGGCAGCTTGCTTAGTAGCAGAAGCAGAAATTAGAAAATAACTCTTCAAGTGTTGCATTTATAATTTTAATTCTGTGTTCCTTATGCTGCGTGACAGACTACTGCAATGCACAGTGCTGGAGGTCTTTTAGCAAGGGGTTGTCTTCAGTGTGCATTAAGTTGTGTTCACATGACCTCTAAACATATTGTTCATCTCTAATTGTCTTTTTAATTAAAAAACTTCAAAAGCATAAAAGGAGCTCTGGCTAAAACTAGATTTTAAGTTTCCTTCAGAGTCTTAATATAACTTTCCTAAGCTAAATACTCCAGCCTGTTTGTAGTTACACACTAGACCTGTTGTACCACATCTTTGATTTGGTTTCTTAAGCCACCCAAGTTGCTTTTAGCACTAATCATCTCTCATCCCCTACAAAGTACAAGACGAGAAGTCTGCTTTTAAGTAGAGGGAACAATGGCTGGATTGCTTAATTCTTAAAAACTACATTTTTGCACCAAACTAGGCATCAGGCCTGCTTCGAGGTTATGCGTGTGCTTGCCCTGGAGTTTCAGAAGGCTTCTCTCACCACAGGCATCTGATTATTTTGTGTTACCCTCCTAAAAGGGAGTGCTCTTTGATGTGCAGTTAAGGTTGTTCCCTCCTTTAACCAGTTTCTGGTCACATTGATGCTCTGCTTACCTCTTGCACTTGAATTCCAGTTGTCTGTGAAACACTTACTTCTACATCAGCCTGGTCCAGAAGCTAGTAATAGCATCCTGTGTGATGAACCAGTAGGCTTATGACAAGGCTAGTTTGAGGGGTTCTGTGCTCTGCTGCACTTTTCTTCCTTTCCATTGTATCTTCTTTTTATGTTCTGTCTGAATTTTCTTTCATTTAATAGCTGTTTGCTTCAGTTGTCCTAGTGCCACCTTCTTACCCCCAGCCACCAAAAGATGTTACAGCCTTTTAAGAGACAAGATGCTTGGTTGTGACTGGTGGCTTAAGTACTATTCAGCATGTGTGCTGAAATTACTTGCCAGGAATTACTTTGACTTACTAGGTGCCTAGCTTGGCAATAAAGTGAATAACCCGAGGAACTCAAGTGTGTGGGAGAAAAATTATGTGCTCATGTCCATATTTCTTAAAGTCATTTCCCGTCAGTAGTGTGGTTTTAATGCAGCTTGTATCCCTAACAAAAAATAGCCCTTATCCAACAGAAAAGTGATACAAGAAGCATTCAACAACGTGCTTTTCAGTATTGCCAGATATCTTTTCCAGTTCATAGTCTTCAAAGCTCAGTGTGGGAAGAAATGGCACAAAGAGTAGCTGTTACTGTGAGGTGGAAAGATAATCACTCTCTTAATTTAGAGCATTTGATGTCTGTGAATGGTAAATGGACCATCCGAAAGTAGGCTTTCTTTATCTGGTCTCTAATTTAATAATTATGTTCGGGGCTGTTAAAAGTTCAAAGATTCCTGGAGCTAATATAGCCTAGTTGTAGTAGAGTGCACCTTCAGCGTATTTATTCAGGCTAACCAATCATGGCTTTCCAATGATGAGCTGTGTTCTAAAAGTGCCGAGCACTTACCAGTTCCTTCACTTTTGACTGGATTATGGAGTGCTCCTAGCTCCTGAAGCCAGACTGCGTCACTTTGATGCTACCATGATGTTACTCACTCTTTCTTGAGAGGAGACAGAATTGTGATTTGTCTTAAGAAGAATTTTTTAGTTTTTTGTTAAAATTAAAAAAGCCTCAAAATCTAAAATTTTAGTGCAGTCCTATGGAGCATCAGTCTTGGCAGGGAACTTTGTGTCTGCTTTACCAATTTAAGGATCGAATAGTCATACTAGTGTTACATGAGAGGAATCACTTCCTTATCAATGAGATGGGGGGTTTTTTGTTGAGTAGCTGTAAATCCCTTTGAGAAACACTTATTCACTGGTAAAATATTGAAAAGGAAGCAAAGGCAATAATGTTTTTATTTTAAAATTCAGTGCTGAATTGGATGCCCTTCTTAAAAAAGCATCCCATCTTACAAAAGCAGTGGGTATATATACTAATTTTAGACAAAGAACCATATTAATCTTCAGAGAATGCTCATTATTTTTTTGGATTATCCAACCATGTCCGGAGACTCCCTTCAGGTTATCTCCTACAACAGCTGCATCTTAAAAGGCCACTGAGCCTATTGATACATTCTCACAGCCCTAAGTCAGGCTATCTCTTAACCTAAGATAGATTTATATGTTGAGATAATTAAACATGCAAACCAGCTGCAGAAAAACTTATCAGTAATTCTCACATCCCCAAGTCTAAAGTAGTTCTAGAAGTATTTAATGTAGCACTTGGTCCTTTGATGTAACCTTCAGAAGAAGCAGCATCAAATGCACATATCTTACTGACGCCTTAAACAGAGGCTTTAAAAAAATGTTTGTGTATGTTTTGCAGTGTTTACCTTCCCCCATGATCATGCATTCTGTCTATTAAAACACATTTAGGACAGTTTTTCAGTTCCTGAGGTGTCAGGCTCTGCAGGTGCCAGCCAAGCGCTGAGGACTTGCTCTGTGCCCTGCAACATGGCTGGGAAAATGAGGACTGTCCTTGGGAGCTCATCTCCTACATCCTCACAAAAGCTGACGGGTAAATGGAAGTTCATGTCAGTGGGAAAACATGATACCTGGGGAGTGTTTGATTGTCATCTCAAAACCTTAGTTACTCATCTAACCAGCAGCATTTTGAGGGCATTGTATTTTATTGTGAGCTTTAAGAATTTAACAGTGTCTTGATGGGGGGAAGGAGGTTTTTCATCTGTTGTTTTTGTTCTTCTCATTCTCCTGAGCTCTTTCCTGCATCCACAGAACATCAAAGGAGGAAAGCACACAGCTGTATTCTGGAAAGTGTGCAAAGAAACCAAGGCATTTGTGTTTGATCTATGGGGAATAAGCAAGGGGCAGTAGAATGGTAGAGAAGAAGTGGATGGTTGGTTGGAAAAATATTTTGAACAGTAGAGTGTAGAATAGGTTTCACAGGGGCAAGGTCATATATGAAAGCAAAAGATGGGATAGAACATCAATCAAGGCATGGGAGCCTCAGTGATGGGGGCAGAAAGGACCAGTATGCAATTACACAAAATAATTTAGAAACTTGACTGTTCCAAAATGAAGCAAAGTAGGATTCAAACTGAAGAAGTGCTTCTGTGCCTTGATCCTTATATCTTTTCCCAGTTATTCTCTTTTTTAAAAAACAGGTACACCTTTATTCACAAAAGTTCTGTTGAAGCAAAACCTTGCATTTCACAGGATTTGAAAGTTGATATTGAGAGAAGAAAAGGGAAAGAATTGTTTTGGTCTGCTGAAATAGGGTTTAGATATTTAAAAAAAATTTTTAATGTCAAAGTGGTTTCAAAATTAGTGGATTCACCCTGAAAATTTCCATGCACTATTCAAATAATGAAAAGGAAAATATGAAAGATCATTTCAGGAAAAGAAACACCAGTAAAAAATGTTCAGTTGAGTCTAATCATTTCAGTTCTGGATGGTTACGTGTTCTGGCAGAGCATGCTTTCAGGCTTATTTTCCCAGCCAGGCTTGTATCTTGGCCCTTAAGTGCATTATAATATGTTGAAACCTTCATCTGCTACCAAAAATGATTTTTTTTAAAAGCACGTGCCCGTTGCCTGTCTCTGATAAGCATTTAGCCATAGATGCAAGATGGCATGTCCATTTTTTCCCCCCCTATTTAATTTCTCAGCTACTGAAAACAGGCATTTTTGCCTGGGGTTTTGCCCTTGTCACCCCACCTACACAGATATTCTTTCATGCTTCCTCTTTTTCCATAACAAACTTTGCTTGCCACATTCTCTCTGCTGGATGACTGCATCCAGATGAAAGCAGTCTCCTTGGGCCTCTTCAGGCCCATTTTTACACACTTCTTCCTTCCAGTTCCCCCTCTGATGCTGTTTCTCATACTCCTGCATTCACATGTCTGGATGCAGGCAGATCCAGGCTCAGAGGTCACTAAGCCCCAGCCAGCTGAAGCCTAGACACAGTGTGACAGTGTTGGCTTGCTTCTTGCACAGCATTTGTTTCAGGCGCCAGCAGCTCATAGTGAGGAGAAAGCAAGTTCAGGGCAGTCTGCCCTTGTTTGTGTAGATGTTGCCATTGTCTCAAAGAGTTTCACTGCACTTGAAAAATTACTGACTTTGCTGTGATAACATCACTGCTTGTGCAGCAACTGAGGTGTTTACGTTATCTGAGCAGATGCGGAGTTTCTGCAGCAAGAATGTTTTGTCTCCTACTCGGAGGCCAAACAATTTAGCTTCTGTTGCTTTCAAAGGTATAAAAGCGGATATTTCGTTGTATCAAACTTGGCAGATATCTAACCCATGATTTTAACAGCTAGCAAAACCACACAGCAGATGGAAAGTCTGGTGAATCACATAGGCTGGGCAGAATGCTCAGCACCTGAACATGTGTCAGAGATACAGAATTTAAAAAGAGAAAAGAAGCATTTTTTAACATTTGGTGAAGAAGTCACGTAAGCTTTGATAAATTGTTCCCAGCAGTAGACCATCCTCTCATGAAAACAAGCCCATTTAAATTACATCAGCGCTCTTGTCCTCAGCATTCTGCTTGTGTTTATTGTCTGCTGAGGTCCCCAAGAGTTTGACTTTATTCTCATTTTGTTCTGTCAAGATCACAGTTCTCTAAAAAGGGTGCTTTCATCCCACAGGACTATTCCGGTGGCCATCATTTATTACTGCATAGAGTTGTGCATACTACATGGTGGCTGAGCTCTTTGTTGCTTGTGTAGACACAAACTGAGCTATTGTTCTTGTGAATCCATCCATTTTTCTCTCAGCTAGGCCTATAAGGAAATTACTAGTAAATGCAGAAAAGAACATATAGGGTCAAAAATCCCATCAAGATCTTTGTAGAAACCTGTATGATTAAGGAACATGCCCTTTAACAGTTACCCAGAGATCTGTTCTTAATTAGGTAGTTGATTAATCAAGTTAATGGTATTTTTTGTTTTGTTCAATAAGTCTCATAAGCAAAATGTTGATTAGTACCAAGTACTGAATTTAAAGAAATTTGGCTCCTTGGTCAGTACTATCATCTATATCAAACAAATATATCATTTTCTCAGAGATAATGTTAGCTCAGTATTAAACATGTTTTTAATCTCTGCTGACTGATTGCTGTTACAGGTGAAGAACTGGAAGGGAGTAGTTGATAGCCCGGTTACTTTCTCTGTCATTGTGGTGGCTCTTTGGCTTGCCCTGGCATCACTGTGGCATTGATAGGTCTCCTAATTGTTCCAGTCAATCCATTTACTTGTTTTGAATGCTGGCATTTTTTTCAGACTTGTATTTCATTGCCTGGGAAAGGCATCACCGATGCCCCAGGTGATTTCTCAGAAGCTCTGTAAAAATTTTTGGATGCAAGTTAATGATAGCTTCTCATTTACTGTTCAACTTCTTACACAGTGGCTACTCTTCTCTGAGTAACTTCTGAAAGAGCATCTTGGTGTGGCGCAGCTTGAATCTGTTCTTGTAACGCCATTGAGCTGTTTTGAGACCTGCTTTTCATCTCTTTGGGTGGTTCTATCCCATCTAGAATCAGCTCAGAACCATAGTTTGGTTTGCTGCCCTTAGTAGTGCAACTCACCATTGCTGTGAGCTGCTACAATATTTTTTCTTTTTGAGAAACAGGTTGTTGAGGTCCTGACTGATTAGGGTAGCTGGTGTGGGATAGGAGGTTGTATACTCTGCTGAGGGAAACAGGCTTTTCAGAGCCTGGTGGCTGGAAGTTGGGAGTTACATGTTTGTCCCTTGTTTCCTGCATCTTGTATAGTTTTTTATCTTACTTACTTACTTATGGGTCCTTTTTGTTCTTTCTTTGTCATGGATATGTATACAGACTTGCCTGCTGAAGGAAGAGGAGAGACTCCTGTATTTGCCTATTTCTTGGAAATGTTCAAGGATGGTGTTGCCCACAATCTTTGTATCTTTTTACTAAGTAAAATCTGGCCTAGCAGAATGCTCTGTGAAATCTCATTCCATTTCCTTTGCCCAAGTTATTTATTGGTGTATGTCTTGTCCTGAAACACATTGTTTTCTGTCTCATCCAGCTACCTGTGCAGGTAGTAGCAATCAGCTGCAGAGGATTTGATATGTTGCTCTGCTGATCTCACCAGCCTCAGCTGACGGCTGTGAGCATACAGAGAGGCCCTTCTTTCTTTGAAAGGGTTGATGGTTTTCTAGTTAAATGCCTATATTTCTGTAGAGCTGAATGGCTCACTGGCTATGAGAGGGGTTGTCTGCACAAGACTGGACATGGTTGTCCCACAAGACTGGATCCTGACCACATAGGCTTGTGTTTTTTGAGTGCCTAGCATTATGCTTGTCTGGTGAAACCAAAGCTGAAATATGCAGCTGTTTGCTTTTCCCTTGCAGAGAGCATGGCCTCAAACGCAAATACTTAATGAGTCAAGGGAAGAGTGGAATTTTCCTGCCTCTCTGTTAATTTATAACAAAACCAGAGCAATTGGCAGAACTCCCTTTCAGAGACTGGAATGGAGAGGAGGGGACTTACTCTTCCTTTGCTGTTTGGGTGTGCATCATTCTACATTTTCACTGAGAGCAGCATAAGCTAGAGCGCTCTGCCCAACAGCCCCATTCATTCCTCTTTTGCTGGCAAAATTACACACATGGCTCATGTAAACTGGATTACTGAATCCATCAGAGTCTTTTGCTGTAAAACATAGGAAAAAGGGAGAGTGTCCCTGGGGTGAAGGGATAAGGGGTACAGATGGCTTAAGCCAAGAGAGCTGGAGGGAAGGTATGTGGACGTGCATTCCAAAGCATCTGGAAGAATTTGAGAGTGGAGGCTCTTAGACAACTCCAGTCTCCTGTGCTTTACCTTTCTTTATGTCTCTTGAGCTCTAGTCTGAGGGGTGTCAAGAGTGAAAGCTGTTAAATGAAGCCAGTGAAAAGTGAGTGGTGCATAGGTGTAGGCTACTTGGTTATGAGGATCCCCTGTATAGTATGTAATTGCTTGTAATGTGTTGTGCTTTTCAGATTCCCTTCTACAAGGAGCTGTGCAAGGGTATTCAGGCAGGTGAGATGTGCGAGAAGTTGGTTGGATACTCTGCAGTGTACAAAGTGTGTTTTGGAATGGCCTGTTTCTTCTTTTTATTCTCTTTGTTCACCATCAAAATTAACAACAGCAAAAGCTGCCGAGCATACATTCATAATGGGTGAGTATTTGTTTGATTGCTTAATTTCCAATTATCTTTGCAGGTTTATGCTGCCTGCTAGGCAAAAAAACCCCAACAAAACAAAACAAACCTGAACCAAAAGTTGGTTTTACTGCTTTTACCAGAAGTAATACAGTCAAGTGAAAAACTGACTAAAGTGGCAGTTGGTCATCGAAAGCTTTTTTTTTTCCTCTTGTTGGGCTTTAAATAGAGATTCCTCATGGTACTTGAGTTGAAGATCTCTAATTCCTGTTAAAGTCAAGTGATTTATGTTTTTTCCTCTCCTCTTGTCCAGATTCTGGTTCTTTAAACTTGTACTTCTGGCAGCGATGTGCTCAGGAGCCTTCTTCATTCCTGATCAGGACACTTTTCTCAATGGTACGTCCTTCTTGTTTTGTTATGCTCTTTCATTCTATACTACCTTGTGAGTGGTTATAAAATGTAAAGGTGTGATCAGTGTGAATATTGCCATATTTCTTCAAGTAAAGCCACTATCATCCAGGTGCAAAAGAAATACTTGAACTGTTTGGAGGGGACTAAGTGTGCACAGAGTATATGACCTTCATGTGAATGTGCAGTAAAGAGCTTTTTTTTTCTTACCAACAGCAGACCAAATGGGTACCACTGTGATGCTATCTTGCAAAGTCTTTAAGAAGCAGGGAGCTGTAATAGTGCACAAGAAATTGTTCACTCAAGAATATAGAGCTGCATGTTACTTTGGTTTGTGCAGGCACCTCTGCTGAGGTGCAGCAGCCAGAGACCATGGTGCATGGTGGAGAGGTACCAGCGCTCAAAGGGCCATAGTGACCTCCCATGTGCTGGTTGTATTTGCTGCCTGGAAACCTACAATTCTGCAAAGGAATTTGAGATGTCGTTATCTTTCATGCTGGTGGCATAAATGCAGTAAAGTAAGATTAAACTTCTTGGAATGTGTTGTGAGTGCTCTGCTGAAGCATTTTTGGTTTTGAAAGACACCCTGGCACCCCACAGACATGCTGGTACTGGCCTGATGCTTAAATACCAGCTTGCAGGGGGTGCTTCTTATAGGGCTAACAGCAAAATTCCCAGTGATACTGGGATGAGTTTGTGCTCTTTTGTTTGCCAGGTACTTGTAAACCCTTAAGCTGTTGAGTCCAGGTGGGTGAAAGGGGGTAGGATCAGTAATGCAAAGGAATGGTTGTGTCTGCTGCCTGTTTCCGCTAAGGCTTGCTTGGCTAGCTGTGTTTTCAACACCCATCTCCTCTAGCTAGGATGTTTGAAAAGGGAGGAGCGAGGACTCATATGGGAAGAGAAAGGAGTGGGCAGACATACTGTGAGCACACTGCTCTGGGAAACTAATTTTAAAAATGTTTCAAGTCTACCACTAATAAATGTATTTCAGCTTCGTGCTCTTACTAGCTGTTTGGTCCTGGTTCAGTTTCACACCCCAGAAGTGAAGGGCTCCTTATCCCTCTGCAAAGTCTTGGGATAGCTGTGTGTAGTTGTCCTCAGTATCTAATCACTGTTTGGATTAGAAGGATCATAGAACCGTAGAATGGTTTGGGTTGGAAGGGACATTGAAAAGATCATCCACTTTCGCACCCCTGCCATGGGCAGGGACATGTCCCACTGGATCAGGCTACTCAAGTCCCCATCCAACCTGGCCTTGAACACCTACAGGGAGGGGGCATCCACAGCTTCCCTGGGTAACCTGTTTGAGTGCTTTAGCACCCTAAAATTGAAGAATTTCTTCTTAATGTGTAATCGAAATCTTCCCCTCTCCAATTAATAGCCATTCCCCTTGTCTTATCACTAGATGCCTCTGTAAAAAGTCCCTCTCCAGCTTTCTTGTATGCCCCGGTAGTAGAGCAATGCTTTGTGCTTATAAGCAGGAAGACTGCCTATGATTTTTGCAGGCAACTATTTTCATGGTGAAAAGTCATCAAGAAATTAAGTGTTTGGGGATGAGGGGAAATAGAACTTCTTGTGCTGATTACAGAGCTGTTCCTCAACAGCAGTGTAACATAGCATGAAGATAGAGCATAAAAAGCTTTGTTATCCAAATTAGCTTGTGACTTTTTTGTTTAAAGCTCTATTCTGCACATCCTGCTAAACTGTCCTCCAGTCAGCCTCTGAATTTAAAATTTACAGATGGTTTGACTGTTGTGTGGGTTCAGCTTTTCTTCTTTTTCCCCCTCCTATCAAGAAACTTAATTGTCTGTCTTTTTTTCTTTTTTTTTTTTTTTAACCTTCTCCTAGGTTGGTTACTTTTTCTTAATAAATACCCAACAAAAGGCCTTTTGCCGTTCTTTCCATGGTTAGCAGTTTGTTAGTCATGGAGGAGGAGTATTACATGCAATTACTAGTTTTATGTGGGCTGTAGTGTTAGATCCACACTGGCCAGGACAACCTTATCTCTGATGGATCCATTAAAGATCCTGCAATGTCCTACCTGTGGCAGTGGGAGATCCTGTGTCAAGCTATTTGATTATTTGCTTCATTGGTGGTCTGCTTTTTCCTACTCTGTCTCTCCAAAACACAGAGGCATGGTTCGCTCCATGCCTGTTTTTTATGTATTTTTTTACATGCTAGCTTCTTCCAGTTTTTATTCTGTTTGTTTGAAAGAGAGCACATTTATCAAGTGCATTAAATACATTTAGCAAAGCCAGACGATTGACATATTTGCTTGCTTTCAAATAATGAGCTTACAGTCCAATAAGAAGAAATCTCTGCATTATCTGCTAAGGTTAACTTGCCCTGACTGTTCTGTTCCTCTGCTTTACTTGCACAAGGTTTTTTTTCAAAAGGAGAACAGAGGGGTAGGATATGGCTGAACCTTACTCATGCACTTCATTGGTTGTCTTGACTGAAATCAGCTGCACACGTGGAGTCATTTATATGCTATGCACTGCACAGCAGCATCTCATTTAATTAGGTATCTGTATTTCCCCAGAGACTTCTGGTATTGCACACAAGAGACCTGTTGTCCCAAGTATCCAAACAGCTACCCAAATGTAGTATATGTAGGTCAATGGTTAAGTAGTCAAATAACCTGTCTTAAAACTAGTCAGTGAATACCAAGTGTTCCCATCTCTTTGGGAGTGGTGTGGGACAGCATTCGTAAATAGTTATGAGCCCCACCTTTGTTTTGATGTGGTACTGGAATCTAAAAAGAGCAATTTCTTCCCTTCCAGTACTGGGTTTTAATACCTTGCAATTTTAGGGTTTAGATTCCTGTGAAATGCCTTCGCACCACCTCCCTCTCACCAGTCACAAATAAAGGTTTCAGTATGTTCTGCCTGAATACAGTAACTCCTACCCTCCACAAAAATACTTTAGGTTAGGGAAACTCAGTAAATATCTTAACAGGTCTATTTTTAAAATGTAACAGGTTACAAACTGAATTAATCAATCCTGAGTTAGCTGAGCTGGCCTTTCAGCTGACTCTCTCATCTCCTGCTACGTCTGTGAGCTTGAGATATTCAGTGGCTTCACTGCAGAGACGATAATTCCATTTTATCTCAAGGGAATGGTGACTGCAGTTTGACCTATTTTCTATATCTCTGCCTTGCAGCCTGGCGCTACGTAGGAGCAACAGGAGGTTTCCTTTTCATTGCCATTCAACTCGTCCTGCTTGTTGAGTTTGCACACAAGTGGAATAAAAATTGGTATGTGTTGGACAAGTAGCTGTTTCCATAAAATTCTAATGGACTGCTGAACAATACATTTCTTGTAACAAAGAATTCAAAAGTTGTATGAATGTAATTTCTGAAATAAGACACTTTAATATGAATATTTAGAGCTGTTCATCTTTGCTTCATCCACTTTCTCCTTCCCCAGCAGAGATGTTTCCTCCTTATTAACTTCTATTCTGCTTATTTATTCTTAGCCTGCTCAGCTTCCAATAAATGGTAGCATTTCGGCATGCAAAAACCTCTTCATTTAAGTTGTTTTATATGTTACATGAAAACATGTCTGCTAGGAAACTCTTGTAGTGCAAGAGAATAAAACTAAATTTGCAAAATGTAGTGTTGAAACTGTGTGCAGTGATCTAAACTGATAAATCCTGCTTTTTTGTGTCAGCTTAATGCACATAATTTTTTTTTATCAATGTGAGAACTGCTGCTTTGTGTTCAACTTCTTTCCTTAGATCTCAGTGTCCAAGACTCCATTATCAAACCACATCCACCCCATTTTGGCACTGGCTTTGTTTCTGGTTTAAGCATATTTGCTATTACCTCCCTAGCTCTTAGCCTTTCACCCGTTTAAAATATTTAAATTATTCTCCTATGTATACACAGGAACTCTTACCTCCACCCTTTGTCTCTTATTTGTTCCTCTATAAACCTTTGTGGTCCTCTGTTGCTGTAGTTAGCATACTGACTGCTGGGGAGGAGTTCTAGCAAACCTCTGGGCTTTGCTAGATACCTCTTTTCTTGAAGGAAGAGGTGAAGATATCCTTCCAACACATATTTTTACTGCTAACTTCTGTAGCTGCTTTTCTGTGGATGAAGGATTTCCAGCAGCAGTATTTAACTTTAGCATTCTCTACATTACATATTATTTTAGAATGAGTCATATTTCTACTAAAAAACCCCAACAATAGCAAAACAAAAAAACCCCATTTCCATGCATCAACAAGCCCTTTGTGCCAAAACAACTTTTTCAGTTGCTATGCCGAAAAAAACCAGTGATCTTTGCATCAGGTGTTTGGAAGGTGAAGAGAGGAAAACAAGATGGACTGTGTTTTAGCTGAGGGAACCTGATGGGATATACCCAAGTGGAGAGGAGCCTCTTTGAGTGAAAGGGTATTGAGTGAAAGGGTAACTGGAGGCCAGTTACAAGTGGGGTTCCCCAGGGTTCAGTGCTGGGTCCAACCCTGTTCAATGTCTTCATCAATGACCTGGATGAAGCCATTGAGTGTACCCTTAGCAAGTTTGCAGATGACACTAAGCTGGCTGGAAGCGTCAATCTGATGGAGGGTAGGGAGGCTCTGCAAAGGGATCTGAACAGGCTGGACCACTGGGCTGAGTCCAATGGGATGAGGTTTAAAAAGGCCAAATGCCGGGTCCTGCACTTGGAGCACAACAACCCTATGCAGAGCTACAGACTGGGAGAAGTCTG
>WAAB01008733.1:30596-49886 GCA_013389865.1 Piaya cayana
GGGGACAGGACAAGAGGGAATGGCCTCAAGCTCTGCCAGGGGAGATTTAAGCTAGAGATTAGGAGGAAGTTTTTCACGGAAAGAGTCATTGGGCATTGGAACAGGCTGCCCAGGGAGGTGGTTGATTCACCTTCCCTGGAGGTGTTTAAGGCACAGGTAGACGAGGTCCTGAGGGACATGGTTTAGTGTTTGATGGGAACGGTTGGACTCGATGATCTGATGGGTCTCTTCCAACCTGGTGATTCTATGATTCTGTGATTCTATGAAACTGTCAGGATAGCATAAGGGGCAGAAGAGAGGCTGTGCCAAGCAATATGCCTTTGCTGTCTTTGCGTGAAGAGCACCACCTTCTAGCTGAGACTGGCACATTCTTGAATTCCCAGGGAGAAAATTGCTGAAATATTGAGGTTGAAATGTTCTGATGAGGCTGATCCCAGAGTTTGGGAGTCCTAGGAGTCATGCTGGGCTATAATTAAAGAAACAGCTGGGCAAGATAATACGGAGGGAGTGTTTCCTGGGAGGGACCTTACAATGGTGCATGTTGGTGTAGTGGTGTCCACATGCTTCAGGAAAGTACTGTCTTTTGGGCTTGAGTATATAAACTATTCTACTGCAGTTCTGGGCAGGGAGGAAACAAAACTGAGGTGTTTATCTCTCTCTCTCTCCAGGACTGCAGGTGCAAACCACAAGCAGATGTGGAATGGATTGCTTGCCCTGGTCACTCTCATCTTGTACTCCATTGCTGTGGCAGCCCTGGTGCTCATGGCTCTTTTCTACACACACTCAAAGGGCTGCATGTACAACAAGGTCCTGATCGGTGTTAATGGTGGCCTATGCCTCTTTGTGTCACTGGTGGCCATATCACCTTGTGTCCAGGATCGTGAGTTGCTGACTTCTTCTCCTCCTGTTTTTCTGGTGCTGCCACAGCTGATTGCCTAGAGGCATGAGCCATGTTCTGGGCAGAAAGTTTCATGATAGTTCAGTACTGGTGCTGCTCTTGCTCCTGTCCTTTTACCTACATTGGCCATCAGCCCAGCTGCTAAAACCACAGAAGTGTGAGGCGTGTGTTGTGTATGTGGCTCATGCAACTCTTGCAGTGGTATCAGTTGAAGTAATAGCTGTCAATCTCATTCACCTCTGTTTGACTATTTACTTTTGGGTGTTTGTGATTTACCATCTGTAAAATTTGGGCCTGGAGGACCCAACAGCAGTATTTTGTGCTTCAGTAAATAAAATTATGTGTGCTGTTAGTGTCTTGCATACATTGGGCCTGGAAATAGTAATTTGAGTGACTCCAACACAGATTTTATGGACAAATAAAACTATAATGGCAGCAGTTAAATGGCAGCAGCCTTTGGAAAACTGGAGCTTTTGACAAGAGTGGGGGGGTGTATGATTCTTAACTTATGTGTGAATCTTTAATGCCTTTCTGAAACAGTCAGCATAACTGAGGGAGAGACTCTTCTTTTTAACTTGACAGTGGAAGTATATCTAAGCTTCCTCAAAGACTTATGAACTGCTTTGAGTAAAACATAAACGTTAATCTCCTCTTCTGAAAGGTAGTAGTGTGTTGTTCTCTAAGGTATATAAATTTATTCTTCAGTTTGTTAAAATGTCTGCAAAAATCACTTATTTTCCTTTTTCTTGAAAAGGTCAGCCCCATTCTGGTTTGCTCCAGTCAGGAGTTATTAGCTGCTATGTTATGTACCTGACTTTCTCAGCACTATCCAGCAAGCCACCAGAGACTAGTAAGTTATCAAATGCTTTTGTAATAGTTTTACAAAATGGTGTGTGTTAGATATAAGAATTCAGCAAACTCAAATTAACAAATATGGGCATATGGGAGTGTTGTCTTGGTCTGTCCTGGCCTATGCAGAAAAAATTGGAAGTACTGAAAATGAATCTGTGCAGCAGAGAGACCATGCAACTGGCACTCTCCATGGGCCTTAAATGCTTTGGTCCAGGGGAGCTTAACTTGCCTTGGATGAGCTGCATCTATTGTACCGGAGTAATTCGAGCCTGTTTCCTACAGACAAATTTCCAAAAGAGTGTTGTATAGCCTATCCTTTATATGGCAAGTGCATGTTGTACTGTACAGGACATGACTAAATACGTGACATTTGCTCACATGATTGGAACAAATGGCCCTTGGGTACCTCTGGGAGCAACTAGGTGATCAGCTTCATCCAGAAGCTTACTAGGTCCACTACCAGGTATTAGGTGCTGGCTAGAATGGATACTAAAATAACTTTTTTTTTTTCTCCTATAATTGGTATGCTAGATAGCCTAAGCTTTAGACTGCTAATGGAGCAAAAACTTGAGTACCAGTTGTCTTTGGTTTTTTGAGAAAATATTCTGAGAAGGACTTTGAGTTATGTTGCAATTATTTGAGATGATACTGGTAGTCAGCAGAGTTCTTGCCTTCTAACCACTGCTTTGGAAACCAGGGGTGGGGAAATCCCTAGAGTTTTGAGTTCTTTATGTTACAAAAACACAGCAGGATGTTACAAGCAAAACTCAAACTATTTCCTTTTCCCAGGTAACCATCAGAGACACTTATTCAGACAGGGAGCATTCTTTTTACATACAGAAGATTTCTCTGGTTCAAATTAGTAATGCTAAAAATCCCCTTCTTTATTATTGGTCATTTTGTAATGTTGAATAGTTGAAACAACAGTAAATAGAGGAAAGTAAGTCCATTGGCAGGAAGAAGTTTCTACAGATTCCTTCCAAGAAGAAAAGAAATAGATGGGGGTGGGGGTGAGAATCTCTGTCACACTTTTGCAGTATTTAGATTGGAAGATTTACTTGTGGATGTTAAGTTGTATTTTTGAATGAATCTAAAAGTTAATTTGGAAGGCATCTGAATTACTCATAAAACTTGAACACAGGGTAAAAAAAACAAGAAAGAAAAAGAGGAAGAATGCCTTCAGCAGTTAAATGAACGTTCTGATTCTTCTTGAATGTATTGCAAGTGCTGCTATTGCATTTGTCAGAGTATGCATCAAGCACACTCTCTCAGAACTCCTGAATTAAAAGTTCCTCCTTGCCTTCCCAGGGGAAAGAACTCACATGGCTGTCATCTTCTCTTGGAGATGATCCTTTCTACCCTGTCTGAGTGTTAAAGACTCTCACACCAGTCTCTGTAGCCTTTATAGTGGCATGTGCTGGAGAATGTATGGGGTGCTGGCACTTATTAAGGTGTCCCCTGCCCTGTTCCATCATACTTGCCATAAAATTACCTAATGTTGACTCATTCCTCAATGAGGGGCAGCACCCAGAAAAGAGAATTGCAGATGTCTTTAGAAAGAATGAGCAAACAAAAGGTAATGCCTGTTCAACCTGTGCTTATCACAGTGTGCCTTAGCTTTCTGGTGCCAGGTGTAGCTAAAAGGCCTGCTAAATAGTGGATCTGCCTTGCTGCAGATGTGTCCTTGATGGATGCAGCTGGGGGATCCTACATGTCTCTGGCTAAGGTGTTTGTGTGTCAAAGTAAGAGCAACAGAGCTGGTGAAGAGTCTGGAGCACAAGGCTTATAAGGAGTGGCTGAGGGAACTGAGATTGTCTAGTCTGGAGAAAAGGGGGCTGAGGGGAGCCCTTATTGCCCTTTTCAACTACCTGAAAGGAGGCTGCAGTGAGACAGGTGTAAGTAACAACTGATAGGTTGAGAGGAAATGGCCTCAAGTTGCACCAGGGGAGGTTTAGACTGGGTATTCAGAAAAAATTGTTCACTGAAAGGGTTATCAAGCACTGAAATTGGCTGCCCAGGGAAGTGGTTGAGTCACCACCCCTGGAGGTATTTTTATACATGTGGCACTTCGGGCATGTTTGGGGCAGGGTGGGGAGTGGTGGGGGGGTGGTGAGCGCACAGTGTCAGGTTAATGGACTTTGTGATCCTGAGGGACTTTTCTCATGTAAATAATTCTGTGATTCTATAAAGACTTGTTATCCCTTATTTTACTCTTAACCTTTTCACTGTCTGCTGTGGGCCAAGGAAGTTAATTGTGCAGCCCTGCAAGGGTATACAAAATCCTGCCTCACCAGTTCAGTGCACTGACTTTGAGTTTATTTTTAAGCTGGATGTAGCCTGTGCTGCGTTTTGCCCTCTGCCCCTACAAACGGTTGTGCTGTCCCAATGGGGATGTAGAGTGGCTGCTGAAAGGAAAAGAAGACCGTGGGAACACAGTTTGTCTTAAGCAGCATTAACACAGAAAGCTTCTAATTTGAGATAAGGTGCAGTTGTAATCTCTTGCTTTGGAGGGGTGCTACAGGGTACTGTTCTGCTTTGCTAAGCAAGCAGGCACTAAAAAGCCAGATGCATCTTGGAATATTGAGGACTGAATTGATTTGATTTCAGGGACCTAGAAGTAGTATTTGCATAGGTGTTAAGATAGAATCTTGCCTTTACCTGGTGTATCTCCTCTTTTTGGTCTTCTGTATATCAGTCTGAGAACAGGGCAGCTACACATTACCTGTTTTTCATGAGTATGAATATCATAGTTTTCCTCAAGTCACTGCTGCTGTCAAAGAAATGTATGGTCTCAAGTCTGTACTATCTTGGTGTTATATGGCTCTGTGGTCTTAGAACCCAAGTGTTGGTAAACTTTCAACTTCTCATTTCTTAGTTCACCAGACAGTCTTTTCTCCTTGTTCATGTGGTTTGGTCAAACAGGAAATTTTAGTATTCTACTAAGGTGTGATATTGTTTTGCCCGAAACAGAGAATCTGCCAAATCAGATTTACAGTATTCTTTTTCTGTATAATCCTTTTAAAAGATAGATAGAAACCACTGAAATGTGCCTACTCAGTATCTGAAGTAATAAAAATATTTTTCTGAAAACCTTCAGCATGAAGACACCATTGAAATGCAGTGAAATGAGCTTTGCTCACAGTTCTCTGTTTCTTTTGTTTTGTGAAGTCCTGGATGAAAACAATCAGAACATCACGATCTGTGTACCTGAATTTAGCCAAGGCCTGCACAGAGATGAAAACCTGGTTACTGGCCTGGGTACTACCATTTTGTTTGGCTGCATTTTATATTCTTGGTAAGTCTGGGGTTTGCAGTTACCTCATTTTAAATGCAATCTTGTGGTTGGCTGGCAGAAGCTTATCACAGACCTCATGCAGATAAAGTAATAGGGAGAAGTAGAAGAGAACTGACCTGGAACATTTGTATTCCTCTTAGTTTCAGAGTGGTTAGTGTTCAACAAGATGATAATCTAACTTTTGAAACAAATATATTTCTTCAACACCAAGTGGAGCAATTTACACCTAGAGGTGGAAGGGATAAAATTCTAGCTATCTGTGATCCCAAACAGTCTTGGGATGCTTAGATTCTGTATTTACTCTTTCTACAAGAAAAACTCTATGCAGGTATGTTCATCTAAAACTACATGAAATTCCTGTAGCCTCTTAGCAGAGGCTTTAACTGTTCACTGAGGGTCTTTAACACAAACAAAACTGTTGGGAGGGTTTAGGGCTTCCTTTGAACAAGTGATGAGCACAGTACTGTCATGGGGGTTTGCTGGCAATCTCCTGCTCTAAAAAAATATGTCTGTGCTTGTATAGTTGTGATGCTCGCCTTGTATTACTGCAGCTCCCATCAATGCATTGTCATGCTCAGGAAGGGGTCAGAGAGGGAGTAGCTGATGACTAAAAGGTGATGTATCACTTGTTTTGGCTGTGTGGGTTGCCAGGGGACAACTAGTGTTGCAGGTTTTTGAGCAGGTTCTCCTTATGAATCAGTCTACTTCAAAATTCACATACTGAAACTCCTTCATAATTTTGAAGTGAAAATGAGAGACTTTCTGAAGAGGTAACCCAGCTACTTTTCTGCTATCAAGTATGTGTATGTTTTCCATTTAATTCTGGTATTAGATACATGAATACCATATATCATGGATCTAGTTCACATTAGAACGGTATTTCCAGTGCCTCAGGAATGTATTTTGGGAACACAGACAACCTTCAGTGCAGCCTGCAGGGGAAGTGTGTCAGGTAGCTGGGGAGATAATAAGGCCTTCAAGGGCTAAGTTTTGAAATGTTGCTTGCTAATGCTCGGTGTGTACAGCAAAGCATTAACACACATCCCCCAGTGCGTAAATGGAAACTTTGCATTGCATATCCTGAAAGGGGAAGACTGATCAAGAAATGTTTCTAATCAGAAGAAACTGGAAAGGATGCCCCTCCAGACAATTACAGTCATGCTCGAAAGTGATTTCCAGCAACTGGTATGCTGGCACTAGCAGCTGGTAGTTTACTTTTGAAAATTGGCTGCTGCCAGCGTCCTTTTGCTTCACTGGCAAAGCCTTTACAGAAATACTGAGCCAAAGTTATGGCTGTGAAGTTAATATATAAAAGTATTGGTTCTGCACAGCAGGGAAGATCTCTTTTGAACTGCACTTTGGAGTGCTTAGCTCTTTGCTCTTGTTTGATGGTGATGAATTCACTACTTTTCAGGAGTGACCTACTTTTCAGTTGGTGATTCAGGCCGAGTTGGCCAGTGACTGTCTTGTCAGGCTGGTTTATATTTGTGTAGAGCGTACTTTTTGCATGCTTAATGCTCTGTCTGGGAAGATGCTTAGCCTAGACATGGAGTAGACTGTGTTTGTGGTTGTGTTGAAAAATCACCTTGTTGGGCTTAGACTTTTTTCTTTTGATGCTGTCTTCCTTTGCTTCTAGTTTGACCTCAACAACACGAGCAAGCTCAGAGGCACTGAGGGGAATATATGCAGCACCTGAAACTGAAGTGAGTTCTTGCTTACTCCCAGAGGATTTCTATGCAAACTTCCTCATGTGCTTTTCTTGCTATTGTTTTCATGGCTAAGTAATCTATAATAAGGTGAAAACAAAAGCTTCTTTGTAGCATATGTACTGTGTGCCTCTGAGTATGGACTCCTCAGGGCACTTGTTCACATTGGCCCTTCTGTGGCTCTTGCTGGCCCCATGGAGATGCCTTTTTGTACTGAAATAATTTGCTGCTCTTGCAGTTTATTTAACATCCTGCAGACCTCCTGTAAACTTCGTTGTGCTCCACACAAGTTCATATCCTATCATTTAAAGGCAAAATCAACTGGGAAGCTCTCATATAAAGAAGCAGAGTTGTTCTTGAATGCTTTCAGTCCTGGTTGCCTTTGTTCTCATAGCAACTGACTATAATGCCAACTTCCTATTTATTTTTATTTCCACACATAATTATTTTCTTTTTGTCTCTGATTTCATCTTGGGTTGTGTTTTTCATCCCTGTTTCAGCAGTATATATCTTCATTCCATCTGCTTATTTCTACAGCCTTCTTATGCTGGGAGCACCCAGAAACACAGGGACTTGTATATTTTCTTGCTAAGTAGCAGTTACTCCTTACTGAGACATGTTAGTCATGCTTCAAATGTATGTGTGTTTTTTGGAGTATGAGTCTCCATCCCTTGCTCTCTCTACATAGGTGTTACTTGCATCTGCAGCCTTAACATCCCTTTTTAAGTCTTCAGTGAGAGTGTATGTGAGAATCAGAGAGTCTGATGAGGCACTTGGTGTTTGCAGTAGCTGGATGTGGGGAAGCAAGATGTGTTTCACTGCGAAAGCACGTCAGTGCCAGAGAGGAGCTTCCTGCTGGCAGGACGGTGCTACTGAGCCAAGTGCCTGGTGGCTTCTCACATCAGCCCCAGCCTTGTATGCAGGACCTATGTCTTACTGCCCTGCACTGGGGAAAGGCAGGCCAAGGTGGGGGACACCAAGGAGAAAACAGCCACCCTTCATGTGTGCCCACCTTCCTGTGCCAGCACGGAGCCCTCAGAAGTCTCATCCAAAGGGCTGTGGGCTGCAGTGCACCCTGTGGCAGAAGCAGCAGGTAGGCTGCAGGCAGTTGGCACTGCATGGATGCTGGATGCAGCCCCTGTGCTGGGAAGGTTCAGCTTGTCTGCTGCTGTGTGTGTTTATGGGATTATTTCTAGACTGTTTGGTTTTAAAGAGCAGCACAAGAGACACCAAACACACAAAAAAAGAAGTAACTGGTAAAGAGACACTGATTGTCTTCCTTATGGCAAAGGGCCTTTGTCTCATGGCCAGCAGTGTGTGTGTCTCATGGTCTCTGTGCTGACAGAGAGAAGGGGCTAGTGGTGTCCCTGCCAGGCTTGCTAATTGCCAATTGCATCACTCTGTGTATGCAAGGGCTTAATTGCAACTGATTAAAAAACTTAAGAGAACCCAGGACTTGCTTCGGGATGTGAGTATGCCCCATAGTAGAAAGAGGTGTGGAGTCAAGGTTATATTTAAACTCTCAACCAGTCACTTAAAAAAGAATGGCCTTTATGACTTTTCATGCGTTTATGAACCCAGTAAATAAATGCCTTTTGTGGATATGCAGGGTAAAAACTGCCATTGATATTTCTGTTGGATAGCTTACCTTAAAGGCTTGCTATCTGATTTTTGAAAGCATTAGAAGAACTTGCAACGGGCCCACACAAACTGACAGGACAGGCTAGAATTTGAAGCATAGAATTACAAAAGGAATATCTAATCATGTGCATGAGGTATCACAGCCCAATTGGGACACCTTAAATGTGGTTTTGTACCCTTCATGCATTCAGATATAGCATGATTTGACCAATCACTAATACCCACACCACTGGTTACTAGTCGTAGTAAGACTTTGCAAAACAACTGGATTTTCCTGGACAACCAAGAAAATGCAAGCATCCTAGTCCCTCTCACACACCTTTAAAACCCTCACGGCATTGTCTTGGTTGTCCAGGGGTATCTTTTATCTTTCATGGACAGCTCTAAGTTTCCAGGAAGCAGTCCTTATTTCCAGGGCCAGGCTGTCCTTTAGTTTGTTTTACTTAGGCAAGAACAGTACCAAATTCTCCAGTAAGACTCCACTCCCTCATTTTATTACGGTGTATATTGAGAACTAATATACGTTTTAAAAGTTGGTACTCTTTCATACTATAAAGACTAATTGATACAATGGCTAGGGAAGGGAATTTTCCTGACAGGGTTCGTTGTCTTCATCAGACCACAACAAAATAAATCAAAGTAGGATTTTATCAGAACAAATAATGTTAGTGATGCACTAGAGAAAGTGCTGACTTGTAGTGTTGTCTGGTGCAGAAAATGCACTTATGTGTTTATTGAATGGTCAGCATTCTGTCCCATTTGCATTACTGCTTATCACACAAAGTGTCAATTTCAGCTTTACTTTTTCTGTCAGTTAAAACAAATAAATTCTTCATTTAAATAATGCAGTAGAAACAATTTTCTGCTTTCATTTATTTTTCTTGTACTCATTCTGGCTCCATTTCAGCAAATTCTTGCAAAGATAAGTACATATCTGACTTAATGCTTGCACAGTTATGATTTCCAGTCCATGCTACAGGGTTTTAAACCCTTTTCTTTCTTTAATTTCAGTAGAGCATTTTTTTATTTAAACACTCAGGTGCAAGTCTGAAGAGGTAAGCCCCCTTTGAGCCCCTTGAAAATGTAGCTTTTCTACCATATTGTCATAGTTATTTGCACCAGTGTCTGAGTTATGTAAAATTGATAGAGTAATTCTTAAAGAATGGTTAATTTGATCCAAATCTTACTGAGTAGTTTTTCCAAAACTTAAAGTTATGAACTATTTGACAAATCCTAGTTTGAGTTCTGTGCTGACTGGAAATACAAACCAGACTTTTCTAAATTAGTCACTATAAAGTACACATAACAGACCTTCCTTCCTTAAATGTTGTTCTTTGCTGTAGCACAGAGACTCACCCTTACTGTTGTCCGTTCCACAGGTAGCTCGTTGCTGCTTTTGCTGCGTGCCTGATGGAGATGGTAAGTACATTGTCACTGCACGATTTACCTCACTTGTGGCTTCTAGACCAAAGCCAGGAGAGTAAGGACACAGCTGGAGATAAAGAGCTGCTTGTGTCCTTGTTCTGTAGTACCTTAAACTGAAGCAGTTGAAGTGCTCAAAGTTAGGCTAGGGAAGGAAACAAGAGATGTAACTACTATTGTAGAGCAACACACTAGTTAATAACTCCTTAAAGGACATTTCATTACTGTAACACAGAAAAAGCAGTGTCTTCTCTTTGTGTGCTTGTGGGTGTGACTGCTGGATTTTTGGCTCAGCAGCTCTGCAAGAATTGCAGTTTAGGACTGAGTTAAGAAGGGAGTGTCCTGTTTGCGTACCTGTTACGATTGGGTTATTGGCTTGGACTTAACAGAAAAATACTTTACATGTAGAGCAATTTAAATAGCCCAAATGCTCAAAAACTAGCCAGTAAGCAAGGAAGTTGATACAAGGCAGGATTTCAGTGGCTTTACTAAAGGCTTAGGCCCATGCCCTGAGGGCAGGGAAATGTCCAAGTGTTGCTCTGTATCACACTTTCCTAAATCTCAATATACATGTTCTGCTGTGTTCTTCATGAAGCCAGCAGCTGTTTTCAGTTCTCATTTAATTTGCAAAAGCTTTCTTGTTTCCTGTCTTTTACAGTTGATGCTGAAGAGCACATTGAAAAAAGGGGAGGCCAGGCTGTGTTTTATGATGAGGAGAAAGGCACGGTGTACAGTTACGCCTACTTCCACTTCGTTTTCTTCTTGGCTTCGCTCTATGTGATGATGACAGTAACTCATTGGTTCCAGTAAGTGTATTCCTTTAAAGTTGAGAAATTAATGTCTCTCTGCACTGAGATGGGGAGGTGTGATTGAGAACTTCTGCTCTTAGTGTGTCCCCTCTCCTTAAGCAAAGAGCTGGAAAAGACTTTGCAAGTCTTTCCCAGGTGATTCTTGATCAATGTCTTGCTTTAAAAAAGGGGCTGCTCTCCCCTGCTTCATGTTTGGGTTAACCTAGTTGAAGTCTGTGATCCACTTGAAAAACAGAGGATACTGCACTCTGAGACATGAATAATGAGTTTATTGCTTCTTTGTGGTTTTTTTTTCCTGTTACAAATAAAAATCAGCAGTCATTTAGAAATGAGGAAACACCTGTTGCCCACTTACCATGATGTACTGGTTAATAAGTCTTGTGTCAGTCTAAAGGAAAGAGTGAAGACTTTTTCTACCTTTTTAAATTGTCATGAACATTGCCCAAAGGAACAAATCTGTTCCAAAACTGTGATGCTGATATGTGGAGTGTGGGAAACACAGTTGTTGTATGAACTGGAAGTGAATTGCTTTTCCAATAACTGACAATCTTTCTCAGGCTTCATTGGCAAGAAAAGTGAAAATCATGGTGCATATCTATCTTCTTCCTTCCTGTGAATGTTGGGTATCTTATAGCAAATACGCATTCCTTTTTATACTCTTTTTTTAGCTCTTCTACAGTTTGCAGTAATGATTTGAGTTGCTGTTTTGTACAGCATATAATTTTTCTAAGTAGTATCCAGATAATTTTTTTCTGAAAACATAGCTAAATACTTCTGTAGAAATAGAGAATATGTAAGAATTTGACTACCAAAGCATCTACTAAAACATGTTTATCTAAATATTAAATATTAAATATTAAGTTATCATATACCTAGATTGAGAAAGGACTGTACCAATGATAATAGAGTATTTATTCTGTTTTAATTTTAAAAGGCACCTGAATATTTTATACAATTCAGATCTGGCCCAGCTGTTAACAGAAAGGGAGTTATACACACAAATTCTTTAAATTCTNAAATTTAGAGAATATTGCGTTCTGAGAAATGAATAATGAGTTTATTGCTTCTTTGTGGTTTTTTTTTCCCCTTAACAGTTATGAAAGTGCTCAGATTGAAAACTTCTTCACTGGAACCTGGTCCATCTTCTGGATTAAGATGGTCTCCTGTTGGTGTTGTGTCTGCCTATACTTATGGACTCTAATTGTTCCACTTTGTTGCCCAACCAGAGAGTTCTTAGTGTGAACATTAACAAGATTCTTCTGTGTTTTTCTTTTTCTTTCTTTTTTTTTTTTTTTCTTTTCCTATTATTTTTCAGTTTTTTTTTTTAAATTAGGNAATCATGGTGCATATCTATCTTCTTCCTTCCTGTGAATGTTGGGTATCTTATAGCAAATACGCATTCCTTTTTATACTCTTTTTTTAGCTCTTCTACAGTTTGCAGTAATGATTTGAGTTGCTGTTTTGTACAGCATATAATTTTTCTAAGTAGTATCCAGATAATTTTTTTCTGAAAACATAGCTAAATACTTCTGTAGAAATAGAGAATGTGTAAGAATTTGACTAGCAAAGCATCTACTAAAACATGTTTATCTAAATATTACATATTAAATATTAAGTTATCATATACCTAGATTGAGAAAGGACTGTACCAATGATAATAGAGTATTTATTCTGTTTTAATTTTAAAAGGCACCTGAATATTTTATACAATTCAGATCTGGCCCAGCTGTTAACAGAAAGGGAGTTATACACACAAATTCTTTAAATTCTGTCCAACGTTACTTTGCCAACTCACTTAAACTGCAAGTTGTGTTTACTGCAAAGGAATTTTAAGGTATGGTACATTCTTTATTCAGAGTGTTTGCTTTTGAGAAAATGCTAATTACAGAAACATTGCCAGTTGCTGCTGAGTTTAAAAGTGGAGTCCTCCATTAGTTTTCTACTCTGTTGTTTCAACCTTTATCTAAAGAACTAGGGATCTTCTGTTCTGTTTCCATTACTAATTGCATAATATTTTAAATGCAGTGATGGTCAGAAAAGGAACATAGTGCGTCATCTTCCTTTTCTGTCTGTGTGTTGGTTGGAAAGTATTCTTCTAACTGCTATATTTCTATACTCCTCTGTTGATGTTAGTTTTGCTCTTTGGATGGGAGTTAGCCAAACAATCCATTAATTAAAGTTCTTGTGGAGAACTCCTTTTCCAGGCACTGCGGAGGAGTCAGAAAAACAAAACCAGAAGACACAAATGTAACAGCAGTTACCTTAGTACAAGTGACTGTCTTGGCATTATTAAACCCTACCATGTCCCTTCTGTTTGCTTTAAGCAGATGATTTGATGGTAGAAAGCAGCTCACAGACCCTAAATGCTGATTAAGGTTGAACCCACTGTAGTTATCTTATGTTCCAGTGGGATGATTTTATGACTTATGCTGGTCTCAGAGGTTTTATCTTCTCTGTCTACATATATATACACACACACATATAAAATGTGAAGTATGCAGGATATAAACAAAATCAACTACTTTAGTAGTTCTTTTTTGAAATATGATTGATCCTTAGATTTTCACCTAATGCTTTCTGCAAAACAAAGAAAAGCACAACATAGAGGCCAAGACATGGCCAAAATATTTGCATGCCTTATTTTTTCTGTTGCAATAATTGATGGTTAACGCACACCTGGTGAGTAATCCTAAAGTAACAGATCTCATTTTTGCTCTTAGTTTTTGTTTCCATTTTTAACTGCCTTGTTGCTACTTTATTCTAGGGCTTCTTCCCTGCTTGGAGCTTGCTAGGGGTGTGATCTTCTCAGCCAAGTGCATTCTTACCTCAAGCAAAATTAAGATATCTGCAGTCCTGTGTACTTATACTCCCTGCCCCAGTGCTTAGGAACATCATCTGTCATGAGATTTGAGGAGTGAGTAATGTGTCCAGAGGTGACTCTTGCTGCTCTTCTTAGTGCCTAGGGGGAAAAAACAGTTGAAACTTAGCTTTGACGCTGAGTTAGAAAAGTAACAAATAGCTCTGGAAAGGGAGGCAGGTTTTTTGTCTTTCATTTTTCATCCTGGGAGGTTCTGATCTCACTAAGAGCTCTGCTAGCATGGGGTCCTGTCAGTATGTCCCTGCCTGCATTTGGAGTCTTCTGCAGCCGAAAAAGGACTTTATTAATCTGTTCACAGTAGAGCTCTAGAGAACAAGGCATGCACTGTGTCAAGTAAGGCAGGGAATGGTTCCTCTTCTCTGGTTCTGAGAGCAGGCATCCAAATCACAAATGTAGATGATCTTAATTATGTGTCTTGGCCAATGGATTTTCTTAGTTGTTTATGAAAGCACTTATTTTACGTAGGCAGTATCTGCCTGCGTAAGGACTTCCTGCACCTCCTTGTGCTCATTTTTTAAAGTTTATATTTAAGGAAATAGGTTTTGTACAGAGAAAGCAAGTAAGAGTAAAGTCAACAGTGAGACATGAGACCATTCTTCTTATACAGTGCTCGCCTCACTGATTTGATCTTTCATCTGTCCCTTCAACTAGCTATTGACGTTCTGCATCTGGATCTGTGGTGTAGGTAGGGTGGGAAGGGAGCTGACTACACTGCTTTGTCTGCTTCTGAGCAAACATTATGAGAAAAGACCCCCAAAATAACTGTGACCTGTGTGTTCATGCTGTGGCCCCAGGTCCAGCTATGGATCTCGTGGCCTTTCCAAGGAGTCAATAACTGGTGGCACCTGGGTGTGCAAAGCCTCTAGTTCCTGGGTAAAGCATGGCTTCCTGCTGACCAGGTAAATGTTACAGTCTTCATGTTCACCATAAAAACCTGTGCTGTGGATTTCCATGTGTCACAGTTTAATAAAGTATAGGGTGTAGGTTTCAAATGCCCAGTTCATAGATTCCAAACAGTTCATGCAAATAGGCTTTCAAAACCTTTTTAAGAAGTGCCTTCATACCTGCTGCTGTAGTAGGTCATAATTCCAGTGGCACTGGAACTGGAAGACCTGAACTTAGTCTGTGACTGGGTGATGCCGCCTTGTACATTATACCAGTGTGTGCAAGATACAGTCAGACCTTTCCTGCGTGTGGGGCACCTAATAATCTGTGCTTGACAAACCTATAGGGGTGAGACAGGTTCAGATATTACTGTCCAGTGGAAGGTGAACTTGAAAAACTCACAAATAGCCTGATGCTATTGTAAATAAGTGAGTAGTTGTTGCTTACATTTACATTTAAACTGTAAACAGTTAACTTCCTCTTCTGGTACCTTAAAGTGCAGGTAACTGCTATGCTTGAGACAGTTAGTTTTGTGATGTCATTCCAGCATTGTGCTGCCACTGTTGGCTGACTTTTTTCCTTGATCTGAGTAAGCACTGCAGCATTTCTGGCTCCTATTATTTTTGGGCTGTGTGAAGTGAGGAGGTTGTTATTACAAAGACAGGAAGACTAGAGAACATGTCCTGTACTAAGTTTCTTCTAGTTAAATTTAAATTCAATCTAATGGTATTGTTCAGTGGATTCTTGGAGGAACAGACAGCGTTAGCAGAAGTTAATTCTGCTGGGAAGATGAAATGATTTTATTAATGTTTTCCTACTTTTTCAAATTTGCTATCATAAGAAAGGTTATTTGGAACCTCACTACTGCACTGCCATCAGAGATGGGAAAAGTTAGTTTTTCTCATGAAGGCAACCAACACCCACAATCACGACTGGTTCTTGTTTGGGGTAAAGTCAGTGGAATGGACTTGGAGAGCAGGTCTCTGAATCCAAACAGCTGGACTAACAAATGAAACATAAAACCTTATGAAGAACATGTGGAAAGCAGATGGATACGCTTGTTTGCTGTTTACCACTTAATTTGTTAAAGTTGCAGGCAGCCCTTGCAGCTGGATGCCAACTAAGGAACTCCACTGTGATCACACATCAGAGTTATTGCATGTTTGTGAGCTCTTAGCTTTGTGTTTCAAGCATTTCCATGAAGTTCAAAAAGCTTGTGCTTGCCCATCTGATTTGGTAATTCTGGCTGGGTTGGGCCACTTTCATCTTAAACGGGTAATTCAGTTTTGCTAAAGTATGTGTAGTCCAAAGAGAGGGCTTGTCCTCTCAGAATCATGAACACTGCATGTATATTTATTTATTTATTTTGTGTTTTAGCACCTTTTTACAAATCTAGACGCGCTTTGAGATTATAAGCTATGCATCTGTAACTGCTTTATCAGCCACTGGTGCAGCAATTCCAGGCCTAGAATGTTGTTATTAATAAAGCAATCATTGCACTTGTGAAAAAGCTGTTTTTTAACAGTCCTCTGGTTTTGACCAATGCATCAGAAAAAAATGGGAACTCAAGATGGTGCTGCTCGAACTTTGGCTAGCAGCCTACAGTGCCATGGAGATTTCTGAACAGATTGGTAAGAAATCTACTGACTGTTTTGAAAATGTACTATGAAGATTTAAACTGTTAGGCTTTTCTCCTAAATAAGTTGATGAAGCAAAATATCACAAGACTGTACCAGCGTGGCTAGATGAGCAAGATTATCTGCAGCTAGAATTTTGCTCTCATCTTTCCTTTTGGGCTTTAGGAGCAATATCTTTTGTTTGCAGGCTGTATCTCCTCATTTCATTTGCTGCCTTCTCCTTGGACTTGTTTTTTAAAGGCGTTGTAAACCTGCTTCACTCTCATTCTGCTTCCTGTCAAGTGGGATGTCTTTGGTGCTAGAAACCAGCAAAGACTTCTTTGCCAGATCTTGTCGATCCGTTCTGTTTTACAGCAAGACAAACCTGCAGTGTTGAAACAAAGTCAAGGATTACAATGTCTTACATAGTTGAGTTTTCCTCTGTGAAAACTGCTTCTTTGTTTTTTGAAGTGGCCTACAAGTTCTTGTGGGAGGAAAATGCATAATCAGCGCTGTGACATTTTACTTTTGTGTTTTCAGTTTTATAAACACTACTTTGAACTGAGTGTTTCACATGACTGTGTAAGGGAATGCCAGGGGGTCAAGTGCTTAGAAAGCTTTGGCTTTTTGTACTTGCATGTAGCTTGGAAATTGGTATGTGTCTGCATTTTTCAACCTTCTGACAGCAGAATGCCTGAGTGCTCCAGGATGGGGATGCAGTTACACTACATAGGGTTTGAAATAGAAGCTTTGGGAGGTTGGCATGTATCGTGGCTTTCTAATGCTTGAAAAAACTTGGTAAGTTTCAAGTAGCCTTAAGTCCAGTTTTGTTTTGTTTTGTTTTCTCTCAAACTTGGTTTCAACTCACTTCACACCTGTCCAATAATGATATATTTTGAAAGTTGGAATTTATTTGATATATAAGCCATGTTGGCTTCTCTCCATTTGCTAGTCTCCTGGTAGCTCCCAGTGCTGTAGTGTACAGCTTTTTGCACAAACTTCTCTTAGAGCCACAGTCGTCACCTTTGAAACTGCTCCAGCAGCTTAAAGCTTCGAGGGCTTTTGCTCATCAGAGCTGCAGGGTGCAGCGCTGCAGCCGCACTTTTGCCAAAGAAGCCTCAGTGTGAAGCCAAGAATAATTCTGGAAACCTATTGGGGATATAATGTCTTGTTACTTATACGATAACTTTATTTTTCCTCTTACTGATAGATGTCCAGGTGCTTAGGTGTCATTGGGCATTCATGCAGACTTAAAGCGAGGAATATTAACTTCCAGAGAAAATTGTTCAACATGTCGTATACAAGCTGAGATGATACATTCTAGGAACCTATGGGTTAACTGTCTGCTTTTTTTTACCACCAGTGAGTGGTGTTCAGTCTTGTATATGCCGTGTTTGAAAACTGGATGCAAAGTAGTCAGAAGGTAAACACTTTTTTTCTTAAAGGTGAGGGGGTTTTTAATTAGTCTTTTTCAAATTTCGTATTATCTCAAGGGAACTTTTTTTTGTGTGTATGTGTGGTTTTATTAGCTGTAGTTTTTATGAAGCCCAGTGAAGTGGTTTTTTTCTAGTTTTATTTAACATTTTTTGCGAATGTTGTGATCTGTAGTAACTGTAACACTTTGACTATAAACGTTTGGTAAAGATTTCAGAATTTTAAGATCTTAATTAAAAAATAGTCAATAGCTTTGCCCTTTTAAAGCATGTTAATGGTTTTTATGGACACTTCCTTTTGTATACTGAGTGAATGTATTGTTATAGATTTAATGTTTAATGGACCAATAAAGTTTTTCTTACATTTGAAATGAATTGTTGTGATATATAAAAGTTGAAAAGTCAACTCATTTTAGGAGAAACTTTGAAACTATGTAAATATGTGAGCTAAGCAGTTACTGTGCCAGTAAACATAAATATGTTGAACTTCTTTGTTCACTACATTTGGGTGATACTTAACAACAAAAAAATGTTAGCCCATGGATTAGATGGCTTTCCTGTCCATATTCTTTTTGTACTCCTCCAAAGCACAATCTTTGAAGATGACAGGTTGCGCAGAGTTACCCGTGGCCTCTGCTTTGTGCAGTCCAGCTCTCTGAGATGCATCAGATACCTCTGAGAGCACACATAAAATGTTGCCCAGGCAAACTATAGCACTGAAGCCTGTACACCTGTTTGAAACAAGGATCTTTGATTTTATTTTGGTTTTTTCTTTATTTGCCCAGATGATGGGAGTAGGCAGCTGCTGAATTTGACAGAGAGCAGGGAAAGTGCTGTTTCTCTGTGAGCCTAGGTCTCTTGCTTCTTACTATCCATGTTCAGGCTGTTGCGGAGTCCTGTATC
This sequence comes from Piaya cayana, assembly GCA_013389865.1. Taxonomy (NCBI): domain Eukaryota; kingdom Metazoa; phylum Chordata; class Aves; order Cuculiformes; family Coccyzidae; genus Piaya; species Piaya cayana. Next base: position 48,935 of record WAAB01008733.1, read on the forward strand.
AGCCTATGCCAGCTGCAGCTTGCCTGTGAGTACTGGTTGCACCTGTGCCATAGAGCTGACCAAACCCACACTGTGACAGGGGTTCCTTGTGGTTACAACCAACTGCTGACTGAATTTCAAAAGGTCAGACTGGCTTCTATTCTTGGTACAGAAGAGATCTGCTGCATGTAGCTGGGAAGCTATGAATTCTGATGCAGATGCAAAGCAGACAGCAGTTCCTGCATGGTGCTGAGGGTCTGTGAGAGCCAACGACCTTTGCTCAGCAGCTTCCTGCTGGTCTGCTCATCCCTGCCTTCATCCACCCTGCAGCATCCTCACAGGATGTTCCCTTCTGGTGTTTAGGAGTAGTAGATGAGCAGGCTTCTGGTGTGCCGGATGAAGAATTGGCTGAAGGGCAGAGTTCATAGGATTGCATGAGTGGGGCTGCATCTGACTGGCAGCTGGTCTCCAGCGGTGTTTGTCAGCTCTCAGTTCTAGGGCCAGTGCTTTTCCATGTATTTCATAGAATCATAGAATCACCAGTTTGGAAGAGACCCACCTGATCATTGAGTCCAATCATTCCCACCAATCTCTATACCATGGCCCTCAGGACCTCATCCACCCGCACCTTAAATACTTCCAGGGAAGGTGAGTCAACCACCATCCTGGGCAGACTGCTCCATTGCCCAATGACCCTTTCTGTGAAGAATGTTTTCCTTATGTCGAGCCTGAACCTCCCCTGGCAGAGCTTGAGGCCATTCCCTTATTCTGTCCCCTGTCACTTGGGAGAAGAGGCCAGCTCCCTCCTCTCTACAACCTCCTTTCAGGTAGTTACAGAGAGCAATGAGGTCTCCCCTCAGCCTCCTCTTCTCCAGGCTAAACAACCACAGCTCTCTCAGCCGTTCCTCATAGGGCCTGTTCTCCAGCCCCTTCACCAGCCTAGTCGTTCTTCTCTGGACTTGCTCCAGAGCCT
>WAAB01008733.1:49949-66717 GCA_013389865.1 Piaya cayana
GTGTCATCTGCAAACTTGCTAAGGGTGCACTCGATGCCTTCATCCAGGTCATTGATGAAGACATTGAACAGGGCTGGATCCAGCACTGAGCCCTGGGGACCCCACTTGTAACTGGCCTCCAGCTGGGTTTAACTCCATTTCCCACCACTCTCTGGGCCCGGCCAGCCAACCAGTTCTCCACACAGGAGAGTGTGCGCTTGTCCAGGCCAGAGGCTGACAGTTTCCATAGCACAATGCTGTGATAAACTGTATCAAAGGCTTTACTAAAGTCCAAGAAGATACATCCACAGCCTTTCCCTCATCCAAGAGTCTAGTCACTTTGTCATAGAAGGAGATCAGGTTAGTTTGGTGATTTGTCAGTGAACTGGATCCAGGAGCTGCATGTACCAACAGGAGTTTGATGATACCAAACTGGGAAGTTGCTGTCGATTCCTGAGGGACAAGAGGCTTTGCTGAGGGATCTAGGTCGGATGCAACATTGCACTGATTAATGGAATGAAACTTAACAAGTTCAAATGCCAGATTATGCATCCAGGAAGGAGTAATGCCAGGAACACGTATAAACTGGGACAGGAGTGGCTGCAGAGCAGCCCTTCAGAAAGGGATCTGGGGGTGTGGGTTGGCAGCAGGCTCAATGCCAGTCAGCAGTGCTCTGACAGCCAGGAGGACAAACAGCATCCTGGGGCGCATCAAACACAGCACAGCCAGCTGGGCAAGAGGGGATTGTTGTACTGTATTCAGCACTAGTGCAGGCTGAGTTCTGGGCCCACAATTTGATGTGAAGGCTCTTGAGTGCATTCAGAGAAGGGCAGCAAAGCAGGTGAAAGGGTGGAAGGCCAGATGAGGACTCTGGGTTTGTCTAGTTTGGAGAGACAGAGGCTGAAAGGTGACCTCATTGCTCTCTACAGCTTCCTGAGAAGGGGAAATGGAGAGGGAGGTGTCTGTCTCTTCTCTGTGGTATCCAGTGCTAGGATGCATGGGAATAGCTCAAATCTGCAGCAGGGAAGGTTTAGACTGTAGGCAGGGAAGCATTTCTTTACTGAGAGGGCAATCAAACCTTGGAACAGGCCTCCTAGAGAGGTGGTCAATGGCCCAAGTCTGTCAGTGTTTAGGTGGCCATGGCATGGACTAGAAGAGAGCCTGGAAGTGGAAGAGCTCCAAGGTAGCAAACTGTGTGGCAAACAGCCAGGGTTGCTCTGTCCCAGCCACTCCAGCAGGCAGGACAACTGGGCTGAGTTTGGGAGGCTGCAGCCACTGTGAGGAGACCTCTTGTGCAAAATGTATGCACTGTAGGCCAGGTGTGTGCCCTCTGTGGTGCACCCTCAGCACAAGTGAGCACAATACAAATAGCTGCCTTCTGCCCTGATTGCATTCAAACCAATTAAGAGAGAATTTCTGCCTGGAGAAGGGGTTCCATTCAATGAAACATAAATGCATGATAAAAAAGAGGTAAATTTGCTTTACAGTCTATGTATGTTCTCATTTATAAATGTCTGATATTGCAGTTATAGCCTATGTTCAGCTAAACAGAAAAGGTGCTTTTTCTCATCTTTTAAGCACAAGTTGATAATGCCCTCTGTGTTGCTGCTTTGAATCCTCTGTTGAAAACCTAATGGGGGTGGAGCCAAGGGGAAAGGACAACTGAAAGTACAGGACCTTTCATGAAGAACTATGCCAGGGCAACGCTCCTGCATCATGCTCTTTGCTGCAGGACCCTGGGATCCCTTGTGTAACAGGTCCCAGAAGCCTTGACAATGGTGGAAAAGCCCGCAGGGAAAATTCTTTGTATAGACAAAGCCTTTTATAGAACCATAAACCTTAAGGGCATTTTTACTATACTGAGAACAGGAAACACCTTTTTTGTTTGTTTGTTTGGTACTCTCACTAATTTAACTCAGCATTTCCCCTCTATTCTTGTGCTGTGAAACAGACAAAGAGACATGGCTGATCTTTTTCTCAGGGCTACTTCTGATTTTCAAAACCCCCACTCTACTTCCCCTCTATGTAGTTCCTACCTCCTACTCTGAGGCTAAAGTTCTGTTTCCCATTGCCCTTTTAAAAGCAATTATCTTACAGGCTGTAATAGCCTTCTTTTCAGCTTGGAGCTTGTCCTCCCTTCCTTTCCTAGCTCCATTTTGAAAAAGGATGTAGTAGAAATGTGTACTGTATCCAACACCTTTCTGTACTTTGAATTACAGAGTGCATTGTGGTGATACAATTGGTTTGGGCTTTTTTTTGTTCCAGTCCTTTCCTAATTGTTACTAGAACTTAATTCAGTTATTTTGTGGTTTTAGCTTAATGACTCATTTTCAAAAGATTGCAATACTGGCTGAGAAAGCTCAGCTCTGTGTGGAAACAGCAGGTCCAAGACCTGGCTTTGTGTATGAAAGTTTTAGGATTATTTTTTCTCTACAGGTGATTCTGCATTTACCTCTATATGTCTTTTTTTGTTTTAGTCACATGCAATTTGTAAGATGTGACTACAATGCCCTGCACTTAGCACTTCTTCTTTTACAGGATGAGGAAGTGTTGCTTAGAGATTTCTGGGAGTGGAAAGGCAGGGAGTTCTAACATGGTTCCTCTAAGAGGTCTGCCAAAGGTCACTGACTCTCCAAAGGAGCTAAACTGCTCTAAAGAAGATAAGAAAAATATTTATCACAACTGGATAAATACTAAGAGGCCCTTTGCTTGGCCAGACAGCTCCCAACCACTTCATGCCTAGATGCAACCTGTTTTTCCTGAGGCATTCCAGATGATAGATAAAACTGCACTTTCTTGTGATTTATAGGAATGGTTGGACTCAATGATCCAGTGGGTCTCTTCCAACCTGATGATTCTATGATTCTTCCTCACCCTGTTGTTTAATACTGAATCCAGAAGGGCAATAGATTCAAATTTTTCTTGAGAATGTTTTAAGCAGGTGTCATTCCATTAGAGGGTGGTTTTTAGGTTTCAGGGCAAACCTAAAGTCTGAAAACAAATTAAGCCCCAGTCTATTTTGTCTCCTTTTTATTTTCACTTTTATACAAAAAGAATCAGTCATAGTCACATCATTAAGAGCAAGCTGCGAAGTGCACTCTTGCAACAACAATCATATAAGGATTTAAAATATATTGCTTTATTGTTTGCAATAGCAATGTTAGTTTGCCTTTGCTTGTTAAATATCCCCAACTCCAAATTGCTGTGCTTGAAATTCTTGAAAGTCCTCTGGAATGGTGTCTGAAAACAGCAAAACATACAACATTTTAGTCTCTTCTGAGAAAAATCAAGGAGCACCTACAATTTTTTTTTTTTCAGGTAACATGGCTCCTCTTTTGTTTACTCAGTAAGAATGAAGAGGGATTGTTTTCAGTTTTAGCTGTACACCACTAAAAATCACAGAGTCTAACAAGACAGTGAATGCTGCAGTGCCAGCCCATAATGGATTACTGCCAGTCTTCAAATTACATTTCCACCCAAAAACTTTGTGGCTTCTGCTCTTTTTTTGATAATACACACTAATCAGAAAGGTGGAAAAAGTGGTTGTCTTGCTCTGCACCCCAGACACATTTGTAGCATCAGCATCTCTATTTCTCATATATCCTAATCCAACTTCCCTGTGATGATCTCCACACCAAGAAGGGACAGAAAAATTAATGCAAGGAACAACAGCAGCCAGTAGAAAAACTTCAGAATTGGTGAAGAGAGATAGAGATGGGTCAAGGTAATAACTGCAGTTCTGTTTGAAGCACTGAGTTTGCAATGTGCCTTTTCCAGATCCCAGAACATTTTATCTGAAGAGCCACAGAGCTCACTCTGTGGCTAAAGCTGCTGCCAAAGATGCAGCTACAGGAATGAAGCTCAACTGAATGACCTCAGCTCTACTCTTATTTCCACTCTGATACAGGACAGGTGAATCTAAACCCATAAATACACACAGTATATAGAAAAAAAAGGGGGAGGTCCTTTGCTTTTTGTTGATCACTTCCTTTTTTTGAGGCTTGTATTTTTTTTTTCTCTGCAAATAAAGGAACTTGTCTGACGTGTTCAGACTTGCTGGGGACTCCAGAGACTTCAAGTGCATTTTGATGATTTGCAGCAACAAAGCCGCTGCCTGCTCACTACCAGGAAAGTATCTTACACTTCAGTGTTAGGTTTGAAACACGCTTTCTGGGAAACTAGAGAATGCTTAAGACTCAGCAAGTAATTTTTAATTGTATAGCACCACCATCTAGGAGTTCCCCATGACAAGCAAACATCAGCCTCACTACCAAATGCCCAAGAACCAGGGCCCATCACCAGAACAAGCCCTAGAGCCAGAGTTTGGCCCTGCTGTAGCTGTGTCCACTGGAGAGCTGGGCTGGGTTTCTTGGATCAGAAGAAAGTAGACAAGGATTCCAGCTTGACTAGTAACTTATTTTCTAAAGGCTGCTTTTGTCAGGAAGGGGCTGATGCTGACAGGAGGCAGGACAACCTCTCCAATACCCCTTCAAGTTAACCAAACAGCTGCCAAGGCAGAAGTACCAAAACACGACCAACTTCTGTGTGAGTAGTCAAGGCTTGAGTTATTCCAAAAGGTGGGAGATGAGGGCCAAGCCACGAGTCTCTTAACCCAAGAGGGGCAAAGGAACATTCCTGCTCCCCCAGAGTCCGATAAGATTCTTCCATAGGAGGAAGGGTATCTTGTGATCTCCTCCCACAGGCAGGAGCAACCAGCAAGTACACAAGGGACAGTGGTGCCCAGTGACTGATCCCACTAGCTCTCCAGCTTTATTTCACCTGATGTTCAGAGGTTGAGGCATCCTGTGTATGTGATAGTCTAAGTAAATTGTGCATGTACAACTCTTGCAGTTGGTTGGAATTATGTAACATTCCTACTTCTCTGATGACAGCTATCAGTCTCTGCAGAGAGTGTCTACTGCGGGAGGAGTAGTTGTGAGGTGTTAGTTCCCATCTGGCTGGGCTGCAGTGTGGGGTTAGGGGAGCCATTTCACAGCTATGAATAACTTGTAAATGAAAAGCAAAGGAAATAATGCAAAATTACTTAATCTGACAGCTACAGTACTAGTTCTTCATGGTCACTTGCTAATTTTTAACTAAAATGACATAAGAACAACATTACCATTGCAGCGATATTTCAGGTTGGACCAAATAATGTTTTCCTGAGAGAAGCAGAAAACTCCAAGCCGTCCTCCACGCATTGTGGTGTCTATAGTTACACCAGAGTCTGCCACTAGGTCAGTGCCTTCATAAAATCTTGCCCTTAAGGAAAGCAAACAGAAGCTCTGTTAGGTCTTTTCCAGGGCTGCAAGATTCATAAAAGTAGTTTTGTTATCCATGGTCACTCCAGCCTTGGACATGCTATCCACCCATCTATCCCAGAGGAGAAAAAGCAGTTAAGATCTCTCCTGTGCAGGCTGGGCACTGGAACAATGCTGCACACTGGCAAGAGCTGGGTAGAGAGGGTGTTCTGGTGGTTGTTAGGTTTTTACATGTCTTATGAAAGCTCTGGAAGGTTTTTTCCTGTAGTAAGTCAGGCTGAGAGTTTTAACTCTTGATAATCAAACTTCCAGTCTGTGGTTTCAAGAGAAAGGGGGAACCAGACTGGACTGATTGAAGAAGGACAGATGGATATTGTCTCACAAAGTTTGGAGCTAAACTTTTTTTTAATAGGCAAAGTTTAGGAGTCCAAAGGGTATGTTTTAAACTTCACTGCAAGATTTCTTTTAAAATGTGAGTATGATTAATTCCAGGAACTGTTTTGATGATCTAGCATCTTCTTGCTAGAAAACCCACTGGCAAATTCCCATATAGCTCTGGGAAAAGCTGCACCCTGCCAGCTCCCCAGCATGTGGTCTCTTACTGAGGTCCTGAGAGGGACCATGCTGGAGTGACTGAGCTGTTGCAGCACTATCTACACCAAGTCCTCAGCCACTGGGGTTATGGGTAAATGACTTAGAGGACAATGAGCCAGGAGGACCCCTTTTTGGATGAGGACACTGCTGGCTGACATGTGAGAAGACAGCAAGTGGTGAAGGGAAGTTCCTGTGTCTTTCCATAAAATAAGAAAACACCAATTCCTGTTATTTTCCTGAGTTTATTTTCTGATTTGCTGAGGTAGTTCAAATGTGTATGGGCAATGAATAGAACTTCTTGTTTTTCAAATTTCTGTGGGAGAGGCTGGCTCAAGTGACTTTTTTCCTAGGTTTCCTTGAAGCCTCAGAAAACATTATGGTCTGTGGCATCTCACCTCAACAGACCACAGTGAGATGTGGACAGAGAGCTGTCTGCCTTCATTTTTAGGATGATTGACACTGACTTTGCTACCTTTCCCAGTTGCAGGGGACATTAATTACTCTGGTTAGAGAGACTGCAAAAACAGCCAGATGTTTGCTTATGAAGCAGCTTTGCAAACAGCTTGGTCTCAGGATAAACTGCCACCTAAAATCTATTCACTACTGCCCCATGGCTGGGACACAGTAATTGACAGTGTAAATGTTCTTAATCCATTTTAGCATAAAGTCAAATACACTCACTTCAACTGCTACTGAAGATGATGTCCTACATCAGAAAAGTGGAACAGTTACACCATCAAGCTACTGCATCTCAAATGCAGGGTAGTGATTATTTGAAGAAAAAAACTTCTATTTATTTTTTTTATTATAAGGTTGCAAAACATGCTGATGCCGAAANGAAAAAAACATGCATTACATAGCATATATTCAGAAAGTTTGTCAAAGCTATGTAATCTCAAATCTGTCATGTCAGAATAATTACTGACCTTCATAAGGATCACAGTCTTTAAGTGGATAACTGTTAATTCTGTTATCCCAGAACATGTAGGTGAACTCTGACAATTACAACAAAAATATTCTAAAACATCAAAATTAAGAAATTTTGAAATGCACTGTTTTTCTGATCAATAGCTTCAAAACAAGGTATTAAAGCTAGAAAAGGGTTTAAGATGTAGGGTAGGGAACAGTTATAACAGCCAGATGGTAGAAAATTTCAGAAATGAACAGGCTTTGCTTGGAATTGTCTTTCCCAGGAAAAGAACTGCAGTCTGAAATTCAAAAGTCTAACCTGTTGCTTAACCTGTTATAAGGCATCTTCAGTGCAAAGCCCAGACATGTTTTGAATTCTCAGATTATCATCTGAATTGTGTGCTGAGCAAAAAAAAACAGTTTAGGCAGACATGTATCTATACTCACCTTATCAACCCTTTCCTCTCTTACCTGATATAACCTATCTGGGGTCTGTGCTGCAAGAACCAGCGGTAGGAGACTTTGTCTTTCCACCCTACATTTCGGGGGTCCTTCCACAGCAGCCTGACCTGATCACTGGTGTCTCCCGTGTGCCAGAGGGAATTGCGGAGGTGCTCACCAGGACCCGTCTTGGATTTCACAGCCTGCAGAAATACAGTCTTATAGTGTTGGCCACAGAGAAATGTCACTTTCTGGAGTTCTAAGTCTTTGTAAGGGGTACCAGGTCTGTGGAAGCACCCACCCTCCCTGTTGCTCACAAGCCCCTAGCTCCTCTTGCATAACTGCAGCCACTGCTTGCATGGAAAAGCAATGGACCAAGGAGAAGGAGACAATTTGACCAATTACAGTCAGAGCACAATGAGAGCAGAGAATGAAAGCTTCACCTGATGAGCAGGGGCAAAATAGGAGATGAAGTTCCTTAAAAAAAATGGTGTGTTAAGAAGGCAATGGGACGGCTGACTGACTTAGCAGTTGTGACACCTATTGCAGGGAGAAGACAGCAGTTGGGCAGCACAGCCAACACGCACTGTGATGGCTCAGCCAATGCACAGCACAACACCTTAGCCCATGGTGGCCAGATCACAGGTTGATATGGCCACACATGGCAGGGTGGCACAGCTGCACTGTGGTGACCACCGCGTCCCCAGCCAGGAGCCATGACCAGTACCTTTAGCTGAATGCCAGGCTCTGCAACAGCTCTGAAGGGAGTTGCTTGCCAGTATGTCTGTTCAGTCTGTTTCCACATTACCACATAAAAGCTAGAGCTGTCTTGATAACCAAAAATAAAGCCAGCGTAGTCATCATCCGTCACTGTGTTCACATGAAAAGTGCCCTCAAAGTCAACACCATTAAAAGCTGTGTAACCTGAGAACACATACAGGTTAAAAACAAGTCTGCAGAAAATGCGTTTCCATGCTGTAAGTTTTATGCTGTAAAACTTGATTCTCAGAAGATGCTACATACCAACAGCAAGGCCAGGATCACTGTTCATAGTCTGCACAATTTCCATTCCCTGCAAGAGCAAGTTCATGGTTAGTGTCTGTGATGACCTGGGTTGGCTAAGCCTGGCAGTTTCTTCTTGCCTCCTTCTACTACCCCCTTTCTGTCTCCATTTGTTCACAACATGTCCATAGCACATGCAGATCTAAATTAAAATGAGAACTATAATCAAATACTAATGTTTTAGCTGCTTGTGTGCCCCAAATCAGGAAGGATTTATCTTTTTCCATTGCTGAATGGCCATACAGATACTCTGATACTTTCTTTCCCTAATAATCTTCTGAAATCACTGAATTTGTCCAGAACTGGATGTGCGACTCAAGGATGGCAAGCAGGAAAGAAGGCTGGGGAGGGCAAGAGCTTTTCCTAGTCTTAGTTCTACAGTTTGATCATGGAATTTAGGACTAAACTGAACACCAGGACTGGGTTAAGGAAAATGTACACATCTCAGCTGACTTGCCAGATACTTTCACAATGGGAATAAATTGCCCATTCCTTGTGACTCAGAACACATTAGCCACCTGAAGGCTAAAATAACTGCATATAAAAGCAGTTACTGGTCTCATCTAAGAGTAAATGCTCTGCTTTCTTTATGGAAAGAGTTCATGAAACTGTTTGCTACTGTAACATTAAAATAGGGTGACACAGAAGTCTCATGCTGGTCTTCGTGGCAGCAGTGAAATCCACCCACAACAAGCTAGCCAGCCTGCAATTACTTTATGCAATCAGGAGCATCAAGCTTCAACCCTTCACACGCTAAAAGAAAGTTCCTTCTTTTACTCCTGTAAAACAGTCAAGCAACCAACAGCTTTCACTTTTCACCTGTTTGCCAGAGGCTCAGCAATTACAGATAGTTTTACTGCAGTCTTCAAATGATCTTTCTGTGACAGGTAAGAAAGACCAGATATATTTTTACCTGGTTCAGAACTACCCAGTTGGGATCAATCTGTGCATCTCCCTCTGGGTCCAGCACCACTGTCTGATAGGCCCTGAAGTCTGTCAAGGTGATCTCTGCATTCTCAGGGCAAACATCAATCCGATCAATCACGGTATCCTGGTCAAAATCAGACTCACAGATATCCCCAACTCCATCACCTGCATGCAGAAGTGAAAGTAGATTTATGGTGCAGCAAGTAGCCATATCTGGTCAAGCCACTGGAATCAGGGTGTCCAAGAAACAGGTGGAGTTTCAGCCTTGATGGTTGCAGGGCTCAGGTAAGTGACCTGAGGACCTCTACCTTGGCCAAAATGCCCCTGTGCATTGGGGTCCTTCCTGGGATGAGTGTAGGCACATGTGGTGACTGCAAAAGATCCTGATGCACATGTGTAACAGCTGGGGAACAATTTAATGCCAAGCACCAGTATGGTTCCTTAAGACCCATCTTACCATTATCATCTTCTTGCCCTGGATTAGGGACCAGCCTGCAGTTGTCAGGGCCTGGGGGCAAGAGGTCAGGAATGCCATCATTATCATCATCCTCATCACACTCATCACCCAAGCCATCTTTATCTGTGTCCAACTGGGAGCTGTTAATAACGGTGGGGCAATTGTCTGTGCTGTCCTGGTGCCCATCACCATCACTGCAAGCACAGAGACAAAAAAAATGGCACACCTGCATCAGCTGCTGCCTCTGCATGAGGGACATCATGGATACCCAAGGGGAATATGCACTGGGAGGCATGCCTGGAGCTGGAAACAGACCAGCAGGCCACCAAAACCTGGTGTTGCTCAGGTGATGGAGTTGTGAGGAGACAGAGCAAACAGACTGCATGATAACATGTCAGGAAGATGAAGACTTGTTGGAATGCTGAAGAACTTTCTCTTCGAAAACGGCCATGTGAACAATCCAGTCTGCAAGCTGATGCACTAAGGACTGGCAGACAAAGGACAACTGAGAAGCAAGGCCCCTGAGAAAATTAAGGGAGTACCAGCCTGGATACCTCCCTGATGTGGTAAGAGAAACTCTGTACCCACGTATACGTGGCATATGTATGAAACTGTACTAACAAGCAATTATTCTTGTTGAAGATACTAACCAATCAGACAATTAGTGTATTTGTGTGGACACATGATATTAACCAATACCAAAGAAAAGATTTACAAACTGGTCGCATGTACTATTGCCTTTTCTATAAAAGCTTTTGATGCTCTGTAATAAATGATTCATTTGCTGACCATATTGGTTTCTGCACATGTATCCTGATCTCCCACCAGCAAAGACTAAGCTTGGAGTTATGAAAACACCCAGACAAGGAAAAGAAAAGGAAGGATTGGGAATAGATAGCAGAATACAAGGCCCCAAACAACTTCCACTCCCAAAGGGTGTGTTAAGGAACATCCAACAAGTACAGTGTCACTAATCAAAAGGCACTTGGGAGACAGCAAGAGCTTGCCCAAAACAGCTGCTGTCTTTTGTCACATGTTGTCCACAAATGTCTGTGTTCATGAATGTGCAAACATGAGTGCGAATGAAAATTTATGGGATACTCTGCATGAGCACCTGAAATCAGACTTGTTTTGAAACAGGCACCACATTTTCAGCCTCCTGCATAGCACATTTTCTTACATTACAGTCCTGCCAGAGCTGCAAAGTATGATAGAGAGGAGAAAGTCTGTAGCTCTCAAGTACCCTCCAGCACATGTTCTGTATCAGCTGTTTATACTGAAGAGTCACCAGGAAAGGGGACTGATTATAGAAAAGGGTTTGGGAAGTTATCATGAAGGCAGTTGTGCAGCTTATAGCTATGCATGTTCCCACCTATGTCTCCCTGCTTTATAACTTAATTTTAGGTCAGAGCAACTAATGTTTTCACATTCCTGAGATAAAATACAATGAGTATCATGCAGATGTATCTGTTGCAAGGCTAACTTCAGGTAAAGCTACAGCATTTCTACCAGGAACAGCTTCATACACTAGTTAGGTTTGAGGAGGGGACAAAAGGAAACCTGTCCTTTTTTAAAACAAGAAAAAACCCCAAGCCCACATCTTCTTAAAACACCTCCCAGCTGGTGATCTTAGCAAGTATTGGCCCAAGACTGGGAATACTCCCTGCAGGGAAGTGGCCTTCCAGCAGTTAGCACCCCACACAGCAACACCCATCAATATCCCTGGGATGAGACCTTGCAGCTGTCTGTGGATGGTGAAATGCTGTGCCAGCATGGGATTTATCACTTCCCTTTCCTCTTGCTTTAAGTGAGGAGCACACAGAGGAGGGCTTGCCACCCTGAAGCTCATTACAGAGAAGTTGCTTCTAGCCAGAAATCAGCAGTTTGTCCTGCAGTGTGCTGCCCTGAATGCTCAGAGCATCTAAAAGGCATAAAGAAGCCTAGGCAGTCACACTGCGCTAAAGCCAAGGGGTTATCTGCAAATGTTTTACAGCTGATAATAAAATTCTGCTTCTGAAACACTACATTCTTAGAGAAAAAAGATACAGCCCTTAACTGTGAAATTTCTGCTAAAGACAGAAAAAGGGAATGAAAAATAAAGAAAAGAGAGACACCTCTCTAAGCAGCTCAGCAGTGCTCTGAGTTTTACACCCAGAGAACTGCTCTTGATGTCACTTCCACAGGAACCCACAGGAAGTCTGTGAGAGCACTGGGCTAAAGGTGAAGGACTGTGTAACTATACTGTAACAGGGAGCTGAACAAACACAATTATAATATTGTCTTTGAAATACATCTCTTTGAGAAGGTACTGGCATTAAATCCAGGCTAGTCTCAGGGATTACAGCTCTCAAGGAATCAGTAGCATGCTTTGGCTCAAGACTAGCCTTTTCCACTTCCCTGCTGCTGTTAAAAGCCACAACATAGCATACCTGTCCTGATTGGTATCACATGAATCTCCAACCAAGTCATTGTCAACATCTGACTGCAAAAGGAAACAGAGAGTTCCGGTATCAACTGCTGAGAGTATCTATTAAAGTGACAGCATTAAACTAAAACACAACCTAATCAAATACAATTAAAATAAAAGCATGGAAAAATATTTGTTCTAGAAAACGTATTTCCTTGTTTGCATTATCCATCTAACCAAAAAGTCAGTATTACTGAAGAATAAAAAACAGATAATGAATAAACAGGATAAAATTGGAGCTGTTAAAGCATTGATCAGTAGTTAAAGCAATAATCAGTAGTTTAAGCAAGATTCCTCTGCTCTTATTGGAAATAAGCATCCACCATTTCTAACCAAAGTTGATTTCTTAAGCAGCTTTAAAAATCTACCATGTTTCTCTAGTTTCCAGCACTTTTTTCTTAGTCACAAGAGGCTTAGTCAGTATTCAAATTGTATGAAAAGTCTCACTGACTTCTCACCTAGGAGTAGGTGACAAAGTTTTCCTAAACAAGGACACCAGGATTTTGTCCTAATTAAAGAAATGTCAGTGTAGCTAAATCACACCACTCTGTGGAGTCTGGCATTGGTTTCTACAGCACTGAAGCATGCACACATTTCAGAGCATAACAGGAGAAGATAATGGCAAAGCAGAGGTGCTAATGACATCCCAAGCTAATGAGAATACACCTGATGGCTCCACTTTGCCATGTCAGGGGAGTTTGAAGCTCCATAAAACTTCCCTGAATACCTGCTGTTAAAAGCTAAATGCTGCAGCTGCATGGGCTGCCTCACTCTTGTATGTTCTTGGGCCTCAGCAGTCCTTCTCCCTAAGTTAACATATTTTTTGAATTCTACCTGCTCACCTGGTTTGGGTTGCTGACTGTAGGGCAGCTGTCACAGGCATCACCAACACCATCATTATCCTGGTCCTCCTGGTCCTGATTTGGGATCCTCTGACAATTATCCAGAAGGTTCTTAATACCTACCAAAAAGTATATTGGATGCTAGTTAAAACAAACGCTATTTGTCATTGGGCAATATGAACATCAATAACAGTAAAGACACTTCATTTTCAGCAACTACTCTATCTTGCAACAATGTTACAAATGTCCACAGCAAATCCTTCTTATGTATGCATTTAATAGAAGTTAGAATAAACTTGCTAAAGAAATGCTTTCAACCTCATCATACACACATCACTAATTACACACAATCCTATCCCATTCCCTGTATCACAGCTTACAGGATGGAATGTTTCACCTTTGTTATGACATTTGTAGGGCTGTGATTTTTCTTACTTCCTTCAAGACTCCTCCAGCAATGAGAATACATTATGTAGCTCTTGAGCATCTGGCAATTGAAACATGCCTGCATCTTTAAGGCACTACTGAATGATCGACCACCTTAACTTGGTTTAACATGTTCTGGGCAAGTTTCAAGAATGTCAGAGAAGCTGCAAGTGAAGAATTACAAACCGTCTCCATCCATGTCATCATCACAAGCATCTCCCTTCCCATCACCATCTGTGTCCCTCTGGTCATTATTGAGAACATTGCGGCAGTTGTCACAAGCATCTCCAAAGATATCTTGGTCACTGTTTCTCTGGTTAACATTGGGAGCCAACACACAGTTATCCTGCAAGACACAGATAGAAATCAAACATGAACTGTTTCCCAAGTCTTTTGTTGCTACTTCAGGGGGTACATAACTCTATTTCTGCTTTCACGAAAAAGCTATTACTGTGAGCAGTCTAACATTTTATGTGAATATTAGCTCTAGGTCAGATTTCACTGGCACTCTCAAAGCTCTGCTTTGGACTACAGCACTGAAACCCTAGTGTGAACACCCATAACATAAGGCTTTATATTTGACTTCTGATTCTGACTTTGGATTTGTCCACGGTGCTTTGTCCACCTGTTTTGGTTCCTGGCTTACACGGTCCTTTCCAAAAGCTGCAGTTCAGAGTTCCTGACAGCATTTATAGGTGCTCTCAGTGGTTGCCCCCTTCTGGTAGAGATTCAAACCAAAGCTGCAGCACGTGATACAATAAGACTTTTGGATGCAAAAAGTTGCAAGTCTTATTTTTTTGGCCATGAAGCTGCTATTCATTCTCTAAAACCATCAGGAGATATATAGGGAAAACTTCAAAATGAAGTGGTTCAAACTTTCCTCTCTCATCTACCACACCAATGACCTCATCCTCTAACACATACAGAGGCAGAACATAGGTTAGCAATAACATAGAAGTTGATTGGCTGTGAAGGTGCAGAACCTGCTTATAGATTTACAGTTGAAGGAGGATTCAAGACCTTTACCTAAAGAACATTAAGAAAACCAGTTGCTTCAACTGCCAGAATTTAGGGTTGGTCTCTGTGGCAAAACAGCATGAGACATGCTACTTGTGATTGTTAGTCTATCCTAGCTCCAAACAGACATCTGTACTCTGAATAGAGTGTTCCTGTCATCTTCACTGGAAGTGCATTAAGCAATGCCACAGAAGGATCTTAATGTAGAACGCAGGGGGCATAGAGGGTGGGGGTGAACATAAAAGAGCTTTTACAGACTGAATTTATTCTTGGATGTATTCTGCAATAGTTTACCTACAAGAAAGCCTCTTTTCTCTTTAAGAACATGATTTAAAGCTTTTTCAAATTATTAGCAAGACATTAATTTTGTTGGGTTTTGGATCCCTCGTGGAATGTGATGTCAGGTCAGCCTGTTCTTTAAGAAGAGACACTAATGCAAGTAACATTCTTAAGGGATGACAGGAGGACACAATTTCTGCACACAAAAATCTCTAAAATTCAATGCTAAAATGTAGTAGTGGGGGATTTAAGGCTGGTGAGACAGCCTGGGTTTTTTAGGTCATATAATAGTGTGAATTACATAAAAGAAGAAAGCAAGATTCAGAGAGCTGCTGACAGTGATGGGTACGGCATAATCTCTGGCAAATGGCAGAGGCAGATTTCAGAATTGCTATCTATTGGCAGTAATGTGAACTCCTCCTGCTTGCACAGACCCCTGCACCCTGATCTATACACAGCACCTGCTCATTAGGAATGCCATCTCCATCTGCATCATCATCACAGGCATCTCCAATCCCGTCACCATCAGCATCTTCTTGTCCAGAGTTTGGGACAAATCTGCAATTGTCCTAGACAAAAAGTGAGATGTATCTGGTTTTCTATGGGTAAACTGAATGTCTTCATAATTGTAATGACTTTTTCCTATTATTGTTTTAATTAATCAATTAACCAAATGAAATACAATTTATCCAGAAGATTTCAAGAACTTGAAAAAAGATTAATCTAGTCATGTTTCTTCCACTCTTCCTCTTCAACCCTTCATGCTCTGAGTTATTACAGGATTAAGAAAGAAGTTCTTACCTTTCTGCAATTTTCAGCAGAGCATAAGAGTTCTTCATTAGGGTAGCCATCAATGTCAACATCTTTTCCACAAATATAACCGTCACCAGCCCAGCCAATGCCACACTATCAATAAAACACCATGGTAGTACCACCAAAAGGTTAATGAGTCACTGTAGCAATATTCAAAAGGGAAACCCCACATCAGTGTTGAAAACACTAACATGCAAAAGACATGGACAGACACTGAAGTACAATGAGGTACAACTCAGCATCTCTCAATATGGAAAGAAAATCTGTTTCAAGTTCTCTATATCTAGGCACGGCTAGGAAGAGCTAACACTTCATGTTAAATGGAACACATGCTTGCAACATCTAATGATTTCAGTAAGAGCAACAGATTTCTTTTAGACACTATCTGGAAGCTGCAGGCAAAGAAAAACAAAACTGAAGACATGGGCACAATATGCATCTAGCATGTCAGCAAGGGGCCAACGTTTAGATGGGATACTGTTGTTCAGTATCTCAAGAATGCATCTGCAATTAGAGAAAGTTTTAAGATGAAACTATGATGACAGTTCCTAAGTCTGCATTAGCAAAGCAAGTGCATCTGCACACTAGTTTCCCCTAGCCAATTAAATCAGTACTGTTTCAAACCAATGCCTAATTTGTGTTGTAACTGAAGACACATGCATAAAACTGCATGTCAAACTCTGGCCTCCTGTTAAAATGAGGACTTGCCTAACAAATATCTAGGCATCTTCCCATTACAGCACAAACAAATATCCTAGATTTGTCTTCTTTGAAATAGATGTACTTAAAAATGAGACCAAAGCAAGAGCCAGTAGAAGCATGCACTGCCTCCAAATTTAGGACACAATATTCTCTTCCTTCTCCTCACAAGCTAGAAAAACTAATATGATTAATTTAGGCACTAGAAATGAAAGTTCATATGCCACTTGGTGCTTCTCTCCTCCCTGGGCTGGAAAGCACAGTACAGCCTACATGCACCTCGAATCTGTAGCCTTGCTTAAAAAAATACCATCTTTATCAGCATGCAAATACAGTCACATTGACTATACAGAGAAGGTCCCTACTCATAGCTATGTAGCTGAACACCAGGAGAGGAATTCACCCTTGTGATGTCTTCTGTAGAGTAACATTTGACAGCATTTCTAAAGAGACCATGGAAAGTCTACAAAAGTCATTCCTAGATCTAATTACACAGACACAATAAATATGGTACACAAGTACGGTTGCCTTATAGACATGCTTCAAGAATGAACAGGATTTTCTGTTCTAGACGAAGAGAAGAGGGTGGTTAGCA
>WAAB01008739.1:1381-17986 GCA_013389865.1 Piaya cayana
TTATCTTCCCTTTTTATGTTTGATCGCTGTGAGGCGGGCACCGTGCTCGCTGACCGCAGGAAATAGATGGAGGCTGGTAACACACTGGGAACAAAAGCCAAGGGCATCCCCCTAAACCACAAGGTAGGGAAGCTTGGAGACAACTGAAATGGTTGGTGTGGAAAGATCTATCGAGGCGAAAGGCAACCTGGTCAGGTACCAAGCGATAGGATGAGGGGAAATGGCCTCACATTGTACTAGGGGAGGTTTAGGCTGGATATTAGGAGATATTCCTTCCCCAAAAGGGTTGTTGGGCACTGGTGCCAGCCGTCCAGGGAAATTCTGGAGGTATTTTTGATAGGAATGGTTGGACTCGATGATCCAGTGGCTTTCTTCCAGCCTGGTGGTTCTATGATTCTATAATTCTATTTAAAAGCCACGGGGATGTGGCACTTAGGGGTCTGATTTAGTGGTGGAGTTGGCAGTTTACATCCAATGATATTGAAGATCTTTTTCAACCTAAATGATTCTGTGATATTCTTTATGAAAGTATGACTCTTCAGAAAGAGAGGCTAATTTTCTTTTTTTTCCATCTATGGCTGTGCAAAAGGGAACGTTTCATGATGTTCCGAAGAGGCCGGACTTGCATGTCTAGTCGGAGGAAACACTTTATTATCAAGCGTTGGGTGTAGTGCAGTCGGGAGCACTTGGCTCCCGTGCTGCTGCTCCTGATTTATTCCTCCACTGGCTCACAGCACTCCCTCTTACCCCAGACATAAGCTGAGACAGCTAATGTAGATTAATTCTTTATCTGAGCTCAAAATCCCCCAGGGCCTTTTAGAGTGAAAATAATAAAGGGAAGTAGAGAGCCTAGTGAAGAGAAATAATCCGGCTCACGATTTGTGTGTGTTACCTGTGTATAAAATGGAATGTGTGCTTGCTGCTGCGTCCTGTGCCTCTGCTGGGGGTTATTCTATGTCTTTTCAGGAAGATGGATTAGAAAATTATTGCGTGTGTCGAACCAGCAGAGCTTTAAACTTTGCACTGAGATGAGCAGAAAATATTGGAGGGAGATGGGGAATGGGAGTGTAACTGCTGAGGTCAGAGTGGGTTATTGCAGATCCCAGAAGCTCCAAGTTGAGCTGATTCTTTTAGTCAGCAGGTGAAGCCAGATTTTGCCCCTGGTGCTTGTCTAAGTGGATTTGGAAAGAGTTGGTTTGGGTGGTTTTCCTGCTCTTGGTTTCCATAACCTGGTTGTGAGGGGGAGGCTGAGAGGCTGAAAGTTTGGATTTCTTTTCTCTGGACAAAATGTGGAGGATCTTAGTGGCAGAAAGAGATACTTAAAGCTAATTCCAAGTGTGCAGCTTAGGTCACAGAGGCTTCTACAGTTCACCTGCTTTGTGGACCCTTACAGAGAGATGAAACAGCCTCTGCTGTGATGACTTTATTACTGATAACCAAACTGATATGTGTTCAGGACCCACATCTGTGTCTCTGAGAGTGGAACTCTGAGAATAGAATCCCCTTTATTTTTTTTTACATCTATCTTGCTATAAACACTTTGCCGTAAATAGTTGAGAGGAAGATGACTAATGGGAATTCTGTAGAGATGAAAAGCTGGAGATGATTTCTTTTTTCCTTTATAATCAGGGCGTCTCTTGCTTCGACAGTTCTGGATAATCTGCTTGCCTCTACCGAGAAGCTCTAATTAAAGCGCATGGGCTAATTTGTCATTGGGCCTGCCACTGGCCTCCAGAGCATTGTTGCGGAGCTGGCTGTGGTTTTAGTCTGTGGAGTTTAAAGCCTTGAGAGACCATTAGAACATCCAGCCAGGGCGCTCGGGTAGCACTCCTGAACCCATCTGTGTTCCCAGGGGCTGAGGCTGTTGGGTTTTTTTGTAAAACTATCCACTCTCTAAGAGATTATAACATTAATCCAAGAGTCTGATCCAGTCTCTGATGGAGAGAGAGGCAGGAACAGCCAAAAGTTGATGGTGGCGTGACTGAAAGAGAGCATCTTCCTCCAGGAAAGCTGAGGAGTGGGATCTTTATCGGGGGGTGCGTTCATGTGTGTGAGATTAGCCTCAAATATTAAGTATGAAATAGGAAAGGTCCACCTAGAACTCCTCAGATGCTTGACTCTGAAGCCTAACGATGGCTGTTAATTAAAGCACTTCCATGGGTGTAATCCTCTTCTGCATTATTTTCATTCAAAATGCTAAGCAACTACTTGGAACTTCGTAGAATTGAGACTGAACATCAGCATCAACCAGTTCAAGTTTTGTTCGTAAGCCAGTTAATGTGCATGTTTCTCAGCACTGAACCATGCCTGACTTTTTCTTTTTTTTTCCTTGAAGTAGTCTGACATACAAATCTCTAATTATTCTGGTCTCCATTTTTCAGACATAAATTCCTGGGAAGTTACAAGAACGTTTTTGCTCAAACATCAAAAAGCCTTTGTTCCCGCTAAGAATTAACTCCTTGGGCAGTTCCTTGGTTTTGAAATGAAGCCGCTGTTTTTTTGGTTACGTCTTGGCAGCAGAGAGCAGACCAGCCTTCTCCAAACGGGGCTCTCCGGCAGAAAGGCCATTGCTTGATTCAGGGTTGTTGCGGCACAAAAGCCCAAACTTCTGTTTCCGTACAGTAGTTTTTGACTCTTCAGTTGAAAGATGTAATGAGATGGAGTCTGGTTATTGCGACAGCGCTGAATGCGACTCTTTGTTCCGAGGAAGCAAGGCACGGCCCTCTGCTATCAGATAGTGGAGAGGGCTGGCTGCAGAGAAGTGGGTCTCGTGGTATTTGGGCGCCGTTATCATCTCTTTGTAAAGGGTGGAGGGGTGGGTATTGTGGGCCAAGTTAGAGATAACCCGTCTTGCGGCGGCTGCGGTTTTTCAGGCCAGTGATCCATGTTTGGTTGTACTCGATGATCCGGTGGGTCTCTTCCAACCTGGTTGTTCTATGATTCAGTGATTTCAGATGCATTTAAATAAGGTATTGAAGGAAGATTTCCATTTCATTCTGCTTTGGAGTGCTTACAAAGGAGAATCGTAGAATCACCAGGTGGGAAGAGACCCACCGGATCACCACAAGCTTTTGTGAACAGCCCCTCTCCAGCTTTCTTGGAGCCCCTTCAGGTCCTGGAAGGTCACTAGGAGGTCTCCTTGGAGCCTTCTCTTCTCCGGGCTGAACAACCCCAACTCTCAGCCTGTCTTCGTATGAGAGGAGTGTGTGCTGTAATTAATTTGTATCTTCATGCAACTGGAGGGAATGATATAATAAACCCGCTTTTCCTATTGGAATGCTGCCGTGTACCCTCTTCCTTCTCAGAAATTTCCAGCTCCCTGTTATCTATTACTCAGAGCCCCAGCTACCCTGGAAAGCCCAGGCTGTCTCAGTTTTCCTCAACATCCAGCGTGCCCGCCCGGTTGTGCAATGCCTTCAGAGTTCCTCCTCAATCCATTTTGAGAAGATCACCTTCTGCCCTAAAGCACGAAACTTGCTTCCGCTTATCTTCACCCGCATTGCTCTGGCTGCTGTCATCGGTCGTAAAGTTATCGGCTGCCCTTTTCAAACCAGCCCCAGTGCCGACTCCTCTGACCTTCCCTCCTCGTGAATTCCATAGGCTGGATGCGCCGTTGAAAATCATTTCTTAAACTTTCCACTGATCAGACTGGAGGACTGTAAATTAAATGTGACACGTGGCCTCTAGTTATGCTCAAAGAACACAATTGTTAAAACAAACTCAGTATCTCCTCCTCACAGATCGTGGTTTCCACCTCTGCCTCTTTATTTAGATTCAATTTGCTTGACTTCAGTGCTGCCTTTCATTCAGGATGATAACAGGAACAGGATCACCGTTCTAAAGTGAATTTCGAAGAACAGACTCTCAACTGAAGTTTAATGTGAAGCAAAAAAACTTTAGACGTTGCTGCGAATTTGGGGACAAAAATCTCTGGTTTTTTTTTTTCTTTCTCCCTTTCTTGCTATTCTGTCAGGGTTTTATATGAAAGCTGTCTATTTTTTTCATGCCATGACCATGTCAGCTTCCTTTTAAGCCTGAAAGAGGTCAGATTAAATACGCAGAGTGAAAAGAGGCTCAGCTGCCTGTGGACAGGCTGGTTCGGACAGCGAGAAGCATCAGTTGCAAAGGGTAAAGCTCTCGTGGAAAATATGCCAGCAATTTGTCTTTGTAACCTCACAGATAACCATTGAGTAGGAGACGTTGTGTACAGTGACCCCCTGTTCTTGATTAATTCAGCCTAACAAAGCAAGATACCTCACATCTTGCCTTTTTTTCTTGATGTGCAGCAGCTGAGACGTGTCCCTTTGGCTTGTGGATGCTGCGCATCAGGATCTGAAACCCTTCTGGTAGAGCAGGGAAAGGGAAGGGAAGGGAACTGTGGTTGTTTAGTTCTGTTTTGTGGCTCTCGTGCTCTTCGGTGAGAGGAAGGGGTCTGCAGTGTTCGGTTCTCCCTCTCCTTGTGGCTGTTGTGCTCTCCGAGCTTGAATCAGCTGCCTGTGTTCCCAAAAGAAAGGCCTGTCTGAGGCCGCCCACCTTTCTGTTAGGCACTCAGACTGCTTTTGTCTGAGGCTGCAGCAGCATTTGAGGGGAAAAAAAAACCCACAGTCAAGTATTTCTATAATGTCTGTTTGTCCCAAAGGCACCCAAAGCACGTAGAAATTGTGTGTAGGAATCCCTGTACGTCCAAGCAGACGTGTATTTCTGAACAGCAGCCCTTTCTCGTGGTGAGCAGCACGGCCACGGAACAGGGATCCCAAACAGCGTTTCAAGACAGAAGTCAAGTCTTCCAGCTGGAGCCACAAGAGGAAACTTCGTTGGATGGAACGTAATCAGCCAAGTTAAAAACTGGCCAACATGCGGTGCTTTAAATCTTAAATTTTATGTGTAGGGTTATTGATGGTCATAGACTGCTGGAGGCCTGGCCCTCACCTGAGGAATGACTCATAGAATGATTGTAGAATCACCAGGTTGGAAGAGACCCACAGGATCATCGAGTCCAACCATTCCCATCAATCACTAACCCATGTCCCTCAGCACCTCGTCCACCCGGCCTTTAAACCCCTCCAGGGAAGGGGACTCAACCCCCTCCCTGGAAGGTTTTGGCTCAGAAGGGACCTCCAAGCCCACCCAGTTCCACTCGGTGCCATGGGCAGGGACACCTCCCACTGGATCAAGTTGCTCAAAGCCGCTTCCAACCTGGAAACACCTCCAGGGACGGGGCAGCCACCGCTTCTCCGCCTCCTCCCGTGCAGCCCAGCGTCCCCTTAGCACGTTACGGGCCAACGGTTCAACGGTGCCTCCAAAGAATCTTGGGTTGTTTCGTAAATCCACACTGCTTCCTGCTGCACCTCGGGGAGATGAGGAGATGTCCCATCCAAGAAAGGACTTGGAATATCCCTGCGTAACATCGGTGATTTGGCAGGCTTGCTGCGACAGAAGGAAGGGCCTCAGGGACTTTTGGATCGGGGGCTGTGCTTTTATCCTGACCTCTGCAAATCCTCGCAGAATTGTTTTCTGTATCTGGCAGAACGGTTGCTTTTTAACTGAATCAAATACAATATTATTGTAACTCTCTGCTCTGTGAGACCCACCTGGAGCCCTGGGTCCAGTTCTGGAGTCCTCAGCACAGGGAGGAGATGGAGCTGTTGGAGTGAGTCCAGAGGAGGCCACAGAGATGATCCGAGGGCTGGAGAACCTCCTGTATGAGGACAGGCTGAGAGAGTTGGGGTTATTCAACCTGGAGAAGGCTCCGGGGAGACATTAGAGCAGCTTCCAGAGCTGAAAGGAGCTCCAGAAAGGCTGGGGAGGGGCTCTTGACCAGGGAGGGCAGGGACTGGATGAGGGTGGATGGTTTTGAGCTGAAAGAGGGGAGATTGAGATGAGATCTTGGGCAGAAATGTTTTTCTGTGAGGGTGAGGAGGCCCTGGAACAGGTTGCCCAGAGCAGGGGAGGCTGCCCCATCCCTGGAGGGGTTCAAGGCCAGGTTGGATGGGGCTTGGAGCCCCTGATCCAGTGGGAGGTGTCCCTGCCCATAGCAGGGGTGGAATGGGATGGGTTTGAGGCCCTTTCCAACCCAAACCATTCCGAGATTGTTCTTTTTCTGCAAACATATTGATGGGAATTTCACTCTTTAGCCTCCTCTAGAGCCTTTCAAATGTCTAAACTGCACATCCACACCACTTGTCAGTTTGAATGTCCTGGTTTACAACACTGTTGGGGGAGGTGAGGGGAAACTGAGTGCCCGAGCTGCTTGTGCCTTAGGAGCAGGAGTCCTGTAACACTCTGGAAACCAATGAACTAGACTCAGTGCCTCCCGTGTCTCTGTGGATGCTGAAGTTAGTCGTGTGAATTAAGCCCACCCAAAGCACCATAAGGAAATACGTGTCTGTCTGTGATCAAGGTCCGTTTCGGCTGTTGCAGGGAATTCACAGCGCCTGCCTCTTGCCGTTGGATTATTTATAGTTCCAACTTTTTTAAAGAAAGCTGGTGTATGTGAGAATTTCCGCTGTGGTGAGCCACAGTCGTTTGTTGATGCTGGGTCCTTGCCAGGAGGCAATATACCTCATCCTGACGGAAATGATAGGCATTTGATGGGAATTTCCTGACGGAGGAGCTCAGCTTATTCCAAATTTATTTAATTTTCAGTGAGAGTGCTTCAGATACAAACCCTCTGAAGGATTTTCCCAAAGGCCCCTGGAAACGTTTGCCTGATTTATTTGCTTCCTTACAAATAAACATTGCGCTTGCTTCACTCACACGTTTCCTTGGGAAACAGATTTGGATGCAGAGATGTGACACTTACGTGTGTGAGAAAACTGCATTGATTCATCTCAAACGTGATCTGTACTTAAACCAGTGTTTTAAATAAAGAAATAAATGAGATAATCTCATCTTGGTCTGCTCTAACTTAGCTGATCAATTCAGCAAATCGTAGCGAAGCGTTTTCCTGACTGCCTCACGTCTTTGTTACTTGTAGGGACCTGAAAGCAAATTCAGATTAAGCTGCCTCACCTTGAGAAGCCTCCGGTAGCTCTGAGGGCTCTTCTGCTTTGTCCCGGGGAGGTGATGTTCCTCTAGGAAGTTCCAGAGAAAAGGCAGTTTAGAGGCACGGGCTTCTGGACTTAATCCTATTCCCACTGGAAATCCGATAAGCCTTCAGATTAGCTTTGTCTTTGGTAGGGATTAAAATTGCAGAGAACCTCAAGTTTATTTTTTTTAACTACGATTGGTTCGTGTCTGGAAAAAGCCTTTTGTAGTGAATCATCTGAGGCAATTTCTTAGAGAATGGAGACGGGTTTTGCTTTAACATCCCGTTTATGTGGTTTTGTCAGTGCTTGCGAGCGGCTACAGCGCAGGGAAACGCTAATAAAAAATGACAATTGCCTAATTGATCCATAACCTCTGCCTGGGGTGATCGTGACCTTTGCTGAGGAAGCTGTCGGTCAAGAGGGAAGATGCAGCTTCTTAACGTAGCGTCACAGACCTGAGTTCTTAAAGGTAAAAGACAAACTCTGTTGGCTGTTAACGTTCCTTAGCCTGGCAGGAACTGATGATAGAATCTGTGAATTGGATAAGCTACGTACACATCCTAGGGGTCTGCAGGATAACTTAGTCACTTCCTAGTGCTTCTCCAAAATCATAGAATCACCAGGTTGGAAGAGACCCACTGGATCATGGAGTCCAACCATTCCCATCAATCACTAACCCATGTCCCTCAGCACCTCATATTCTGCCTTTGACGGGTACCGTGACACCAGATTTCGAAACCTGATGATCTCGCAGCTCTCCCGGTTGTGTTTTTCATTTCGTTTCCCTTTCTTCCCCTTTTCAGCCATCTACAATTACGATGCTGCCCAAGATGTGGAGCTCTCCTTGCAAGTCGGTGACACTGTTCACATCCTGGAGATGTACGAAGGTAGGTGGGACATCACTTCCTGGTGTTTTGCCGTGGTTTTTTTGAAGGTAAATATAACAAATGAAAGATTATTTTTTAATAGCACAAATTTCCAGTCTGGCTTTTCAGCTTCTGATGCTCCCAAAAGCGCAAAGCCTGTCGTGTAATGCTTGCTGTTTGCGCTTGACTTTTAAACAGTATTAAAAATACGTGAAATACAGAAGCAGGAATCGTATCTACGCTGCTCCTGGCAGAGATTTATCTAGGCAGAATTTCAGTAGCGTGTAAAGGCAGCGCTGCAAGAGAAAGAAATGGTTACTCACTCCTGTTTTCACACCACATCTGCTTCCCTTGGCCCCTCCTCATGCCGGTCCAAGCACTTATATAGTTGTGTGATGAATAATGATAATAATTTTAAAAATCCTCACTTTTAACCTGGATTAGCTCTTTGATCTGTGACAATAGAGGCGGTGGATGAAAGACAATGAGAGATCAGGTCCAATTATTTTGCAGGTAATGTTGGTTTAAACCCATATCATAAATTTATATCATAAATTTGCATCATATATTTTAAAAGGCGCCCAGCTTTGGAGCTCCCGTGGCCTTTCTAGGCTATTTCTCCCAATATTTCACTGGGAAGAGCAGGCTGGATGAGGCTGATCCACTAGAAGTTGGAGGGTGGAACTGGATGAGATTTAAGGTCACCTCCAACCCAACCCATTCCGTGTTTCTGCGATAATATATACCTGAACATACAGCACCTTGCAGAAGGGAAACCAAGATTCTTATTTTAAACAAGATGAAAACAGCATTTTTCATATCTGCTTATTAAACTGGACTGATTAATGAAGATTCCAGTATCAGGAATGGATCGCAGCCATCTAATTATTTTATAGAACGCACTAGTCTGTGCTTCGTTTGGTAGGCTCTCCAAACTCTACTCCTTCCAAAATACAAATTCAATCATTTTCCCGAGCAGCATCAGCTTGAAGAAGACTCGGTGTACAAAACCCCCTCAGTGTCTCTGCTGGGAACAGCGAGCTGCTTGTTTAGCAATTTGTTCACAGCCAATTGTTCTCTTTCCCCTTCTCTTTGACCTTGACACTGGCAACAGCCAATTCCTACGTGCCAAAGCAGATTATGTTGCTGATGTGTGTTTTTACACCGAAGCGTGTGATTGTGATGAGTGATGAGGGGGAAAGGGGAAGAGATAGAGGGAGAAATGGGTAAAAATCCAGCTGGAATAGTGCTAATTTATCAACTCGTGAAGATGATGCATCTTCTGCCTCCCAAAATATTGGGATGCTTCTTTCTCTTCTTTTAAGCATTGTTAGTTACTCCTTGGTCAGTAATCAACTGGTTAACAGAGAGACAGTCAAGAATAAGAGACGAATACCCAAATTACACCCGTTTGGACCTGAAATGTTCTCGTTTGGAACTTCACCCTGAGAGGATTGGTTGTAAATTGTTTGGGAAAACGAATGTTTTCGTACTCTGAGCCGTCAGTGTGGAGTCCTAGTTTGTGACTGAGGCACCTGGGAATTAGTGCACTACAAGGAACTAATTCTTCTGGCAAGACGAGCCGGACATTCAGGCCAGACTTTTGTGAACCTGAAGGAAAAGCTGCAGGTTGTCTCTGAGGTGGTAACTCTGCTGTGGATCTGATCTTATTTCCCATAAATTCATCTTAAAAACTCCAAATTCTGGCATTCCCTTTAGTTGGCAGGGAACTCTCATGTCTTATTGTATCTGTTTTTCTTTCTTTTTGGGACACCAGCTCTCAGCCTCGTTTCCAGACATCTGTGGGTTGTGTTTTTGAGAATTAACGTTCGCACAAGGAGCTTTTTCTGTTCCTTCTCATGCTAATGATGCATCCTGACAAATACAGCTCCGGTCTGATAGAAGGGGNCATCTTCTGCCTCCCAAAATATTGGGATGCTTCTTTCTCTTCTTTTAAGCATTGTTAGTTACTCCTTGGTCAGTAATCAACTGGTTAACAGAGAGACAGTCAAGAATAAGAGACGAATACCCAAATTACACCCTTTTGGACCTGAAATGTTCTCATTTGGAACTTCACCCTGAGAGGGTTGGTTGTAAATTGTTTGGGAAAGCGAATGTTTTCGTACTCTGAGCGTCAGCGTGGAGTCCTAGTTTGTGACTGAGGCACCTGGGAATTAGTGCACTACAAGGAACTAATTCTTCTGGCAAGACGAGCCGGACATTCAGGCCAGACTTTTGTGAACCTGAAGGAAAAGCTGCAGGTTGTCTCTGAGGTGGTAACTCTGCTGTGGATCTGATCTTATTTCCCATAAATTCATCTTAAAAACTCCAAATTCTGGCATTCCCTTTAGTTGGCAGGGAACTCTCATGTCTTATTGTATCTGTTTTTCTTTCTTTTTGGGACACCAGCTCTCAGCCTCGTTTCCAGACATCTGTGGGTTGTGTTTTTGAGAATTAACGTTCGCACAAGGAGCTTTTTCTGTTCCTTCTCATGCTAATGATGCATCCTGACAAATACAGCTCCGGTCTGATAGAAGGGGGGCGTTTGTTCCACTGATCGCTGTTCTTATCTGGATACGCAAGTCTCAGTTTAGAAAAAGGTTCCATTTAACCAGGGTGTTTTGCAGGAAGGCTCAGAGACGCCTTGTGAAGTCCTTTTTTTCATCGGTGTAAGTTATACCTGCAGCTCCTGCCTCAGGGGGTTCCTTAGGCTATCGATAACGTTCTTGAGGGAATTAAGTGGGAGTTTTTCAGGGCTGTCCAGAGCCTTTCACAGAATGGTTATAAGTCTTGCTCATTGCTACTGTTCCCTATTTCAGGAGACACAGGAGAGTCTTTTGTGCGTTACCAGAAGGTTCTTGAGGCTGTTGCACCACAGTTTGCTTCCTGCTCTGTCAGTCAGCTAGAAGGTGCCTCCTTTTTCCTCCTGTTTGGAGTGGGCAGGTATTCAGTCCCTGGCTGTGTTCAGCAGAGGCTCTGTAGAGAATCATAGAATCACCAGGTTGGAAGAGACCCACCAGATCATGGAGTCCAACCATTCCCATCAATCGCTAACCCATGTCCCTCAGGATCTTGTCTACCTGTCCCTTAAACACCTCCAGGGAAGGTGAATCAACCACCTCCCTGGGCAGCCTGTTCCAGTGCCCAATGATCCTTTACATGAAAAACTTCCTCCTAATCTCTAACCTAAATCTTCCCTGGTGGAGCTTGAGGCCATTCCCTCTCGTCCTGTCCCCTGTCCCTTGGCAGAAGAGCCCAGCCAACAGCCTCCACTGCAAAGCTCCTTCTATTCTGCATCTGAGATTCTGGCTCCGTTCTGTCTGTAAGAACTGAAGCACCCGGTTTGTTCCTTGACAGCAAGGCTGAAGCTTGTGCTGGGTTTTGGTGTTAAGAGGGGAACGTTATCTCCCTCTCAACTCACTGAATAGCTCTGAGACACAACATTGATACTGCTGAGACGCTGAGGGAGGTGTGCAAGATGCCTCGAAGCGGCTCGGTGTGTTTATATGCACACGAGGGTCTGGAGGATTCCAGCTTGGTTGGACTGGCTTTCCCTCTAAAACTAATTTTGATGGGAATGGTTTGACTCGATGATCCGGTGGGTCTCTTCCAACCTGGTGATTCTATGATTCTATAATTCTATGATTCTAATCCACGTGTACTCTCTGCAAAGGACACTTCTGTTAGTTTAGGTGTTTGGGTTGTGATGCGCTCTTGTAACACGCAGAGCGAGGTAGGTTTTTATTCCTCCTTTCTCTGGTTGCAGATGGCATGAGGGCTTTGTGCACAAAATCACTTTTTCTAGTGGATAACACACTCCTTATCTCATTGTTTGCAAATATTGTCGAGACTGGGCACATGCTGCAAAATCCAAGAAGGAAGCTTGCTGCATCCAATGCTTCGAAGGCTGCTTGAGTGCAGGATTCACTCTCTGGGAATCTGACCTTGAGTAGTGAGCTGGGAGGGTACATTTCTGTTCAGGGGAATCCTTCCTGGCCTGTAGTCTCTGTTGTTATTCCGTGGAAGCTGTGGGAAATAGATAGTGGCTAGAAGGAATGTGTCCCACACGCTGCAATGCTGACCACTTTCTTCTACTGATGCAAATGGGTTTGCTTGGAATTTGCTCCTAGTTTCAGTCTTTTAGCTTTCCTCTAACCACCGTAGGTAAATGAAGCGATCCCCTTTTATTTCAGTGCAGCAACAGGGTGTCTGTTGTGGTACCGAGAGACAGTGGAAGAGGAACAAAGACCTTGTGGTTAAGCACGTGACCTGGGATTGCATCGCTGTGGATGACTTTCAGTTGCCTGAACTATTGTAATTTGCATAATTTTACTCAGATTTTTCTTCTCTTTTACATAGCATTTAAGATCCGTTTAATACAAGATATAATTGAGGACCTGTGTTCAATTACAAGAAAATAAAAAGCAGAAAACCAAAATAGTTTGTTATTTCTTTGCCAGGCTCCATCTGCAACCCTCAAATTCTTAATAATTCGGTTTGAAGAGCGTCATAGCTGAAATTTACCGTGTCATCTTCAACTGAAAAGCCATTTAGCACGTCTCCACTTGGAGAAAACACTCAAGAGTAACGCTAAAACTGTCTCTGTGTCCTCTGGAGCTTTAGGCAGATGCGGTTTTTCTTTTGAAGAAAAAAATGAAGTCATCACTGGCCACTTTTGTTCCTTTTAAAATGGTTAAGAAGTGCTGAAAATTGGAGCAGGATTGTGAAAAAAAAATTTGCACGAGGTGCTTGCTGAGTTTTGCATCAGAATATCCAGCAGGGGTTTATGCAACAATTGCAAAATAGTTCACAGGGATAGGTCAGTGCCGAGAGGCCTTTTCAAACATGAGGAAGCTTGAGGTGTAGAAGGGCTGAGGGAATTGAAATCACCAGGAAAATATTCCTATTAAATTCCTTGAGCTTTGTATCCCACTCTAATAACTCGTACTCGACCATTCAGTTAACTACAACTTGGGTAAAAATAGAACCTAAATCTTCTCATCCCTAATCCAGAACCTTATCCATTGATCCATGATCGATGTGTAATCTTTTCTTCATCCTGTGGCAGGAATGGAATTTCCTCCTACCTTTCTGCTGGAATATTGGGGATTTTGTGCTCGAGCTGCTTCAGCTTCTCATTGCTGGAGAAGAGGGCCAGAACTGTGCTTAAAGAAAAGAAAAGACCACCAAAAACTACTTCACAGATAGAAAAATACCCAACAAAACAGAAAAAACACCCTAAACTCTAAATTATAGTTGGAGGGCTCTCAGATCCGTAGTTCTTTGTGGAATCTGCTTTGCTAAATATATAAATATTTGCAGGGAGGGGAAGAAGGAGGAGGAAAAAACCCACCAACTTCCACTTCTCTCTTCTTTGCCTGGTTATTCTTTTAAATCCCTTCACGTTCTTGGTGCTGGTCCCTCTACTAGAGAGCTGAATGTGATAACCTTGGGTCAGGGATGCCTGGATGGGTCTGGACATCAGCCCTGGCCCAGGTTGCCCAGAGCAGTGGTGGCTGCCCCATCCCTGGAGGGTTCAAGGCCAGGTTGGATGGGGCTTGGAGCACCGGATCCAGTGGATGGAATCCTTGCCTGTGGCAGGAGGGCTGGGAGGGTGTGACCCTTAAGGTCTTTTCCAACCCGAACCGCTTTGTGCTTCTGTGATTCACGTTGTGGAAACGTGAGAATGACAACGTGCATTCAAAAGCTGCTTCTGTTTCCCTTTCAGGCTGGTACCGAGGATACACACTCCGAAATAAATCTAAGAAGGTACGACCTCACTTTTCAGCCACTCTAATTTCTATTTCACACCTTGTCAGACCCCATCCGGAGCTGTAATCAGCCACACTCTGCTGCATTTCTTGTCTTAATGTCGTCTCCTGGTCTCTATGTCCCTTTTGCTTGGTGATAGAAATAAATGCCCTTGAGCTAAATAGGTTGGAACCGTTAACTGAGTGACCCTCCGTGTGTGCTGTAGGTTGAACTAGCGAGACTAAGTGTTGCGTGTCAGCCCACACCAACTCTCTGCATAGGTGGTGAAGCTCTGGATCAAGGTTGCCCAGAGAAATCAGAGCTGCCCCGTCCCTGGAGGGGTTCAAGGCCAGGTTGGATGGGGCATGAAGCCCCTGATCCAGTGTGAGGTGTCCCTGCCCATAGCAGGAGGTGGAACTGGATGATCTTTAAGGTCCTTTCCAACCTAAACCATTTTATGGCGTTATGATTATTATAGTCTTGGACCGGTAGACATCCAGCATTAGCTCTGAGTGATGGTAAGAGCGGAGTTTTGATTTGACTTGGAAAGTATTTCAGAAATTAAGCATGCGTGGATTTCAGCCAAGCTGCTTGGGGTTTGTGAAACCAGTTTGAAAACGACGTGGAACTCTGGTTTCCCATAGGAATCCTGGCGCCTCTCATGTGGCAACATCCTTCACAGTCTCCGTTTTTCAGGCATGCAGGGGAATGAAAAGCAAACGGGGAGGATTGCAGCGCTCCTAGAAGGCTTCTTTTAAATAATGGAAACTCGGGGCCAGAGAATTCCTACAAATCCTGCCCTGTGTTGGGAGCTTTTCTGAAGAGCCACAAATGGCTCCCAGGAGGATTTTGTAGCGAGGGCGAGTGAGAATGACTGATGGTTTGCGAGAGCTGCAGCATTTCGTACAGGAGGATGAGTGTCATCACAGCGAAATGAGGGATTAACTTCTCCGCGGGGTTAATATCAAACACAGTGCTCAAGCGTGCAGCCTGATGCTCCTTGCTGTCTCTTCTTCCTGTGATCCCAGGACTGACGGACACGTCTCTGTTATAGGTTAATAGCAAACACTTGTCGCAATTACTGCCCTGCTGCTCGTGCTCTTCCCCCCTTCCCCTGCCTCGTGTTACAAGCGTTTTTGTCCTGCCCTACCCTGTGGTGCGATTTATTTATTTTATTTCTGTGCTTGTTTTTAGGGCATTTTCCCAGAGACTTATATCCATTTAAAAGACGCGATCGTGAAGGATCGGGGGTGAGTCGGAGCTTCTCGGGATGTACTTTTGGTAACAAGATAGATAAAGGAGATGGAAGTAGTGGTGGTTGTAGCAATTGCTGCTGGTGTGTGTGTGTGCAGCGGGACGTACGACCTGCACTAGGCTTCTGGAGCTACAGAACTTCGTTTTCTAGAGTGTTGTAAGTACCAAACCAGTTGTAGGCACTGGGGGAGGACGCCGCTTGCAGTAATAAGCGAGCTCTGCTCGAGGAGTTAGCCGGGCAGGTCAATCAAGTTACACGCGGCTCCTCTGGGGGCTCCTGCAAGTCATAACACACTCCCGCTCGCAGCCAAGTAGCCAGCAGGAGTGTGGATTCCTTCCTGTCTTGGAAAACGTGTAAGGAAATGACTCCTCATTTGATGGTTAGAGCTGATTTTGTGATCGTTATAATGAGAGGAAAACAGCGGTTGCAAAGGAAGAGGCTTTAGAAAGTGCTGGGGGTTGATTCTTTCTCTGTTTTTTAATAGTTGTAGCCAAGTTCCCGTTGCGAGCGGGGATTCTTCCAAACTTTTAATTTCTGTCTGTTCAGCTTCGTGTTTCTGGACTAGATCAGTTGGAAATAACAAGACTGAAATAAACCTGAAACGTGGTTGCATTAGAAATGGGTTATTAGTGTGCACGTGTGCGTTGGGGAACCATCTGAGCAACTGCATTTGGCCTCACGAGCAAATTGTGTGAATGCCCAACCCCTCCAACCCTCGGAACTTTCTGCTTATCCACTTAGCAAGAAGAGATGTTTCAGTATTAAGTTTTAATCATGAGTGGAACATCTTTTCTTTTTCTGTTTTCTCCTGCTTTTTTTTCTAGACAACACGAAACCGTGATTCCAAGTGAATTACCCCTTGGACAAGAACTCACTTCTACGCTGAGGGAGTGGGCAGTGATCTGGCACAAGCTCTATGTGGTAGGTTTTCTCCAGTCATTGGTACCTTAAATGGCCTCAGATGAGGAGAAATAGGCTTTTTGCAAGGCACTTGAAGACTTAGAATAGAACACGAAGCAGAATTGTAAAACTCTTGATTGTAAAATTGGTCTTGAGAGGCCAAAAATGTTCTGCTCTGCACTGAACGGGGTGTGTGATCCCAGACTGAGCTGCGGTTTAGTCCACGCCGCAGTGTTCGCGGCACTTGAATAACTGTGTGATGACACAGCACCGATGAAACATCGCCTGGAACAGGTCACGCTCAGCACCCTGTCAGCTGGTTGGGGCTGAGTGTGAGTCAATTCACTATGAAAATAAGGGTTCCTGCCTTGCCTGTCTCTCCTCTGTGCTGTGTGAGGGCAGGACAGCTCAGTGGTGCAAGAAGGTTGTGCAAGAAACCGTGGTGGTGTTTGCAGAGAAGCTTTAACAACTGTGAACCATCTTTTCCTAGAAGTATTGTAGATACTTGGTAGAATCGCAGAATCGTTAAGGTTGGAGAAGAGCTCTAAGATCATCCAGTCCAACCATCAGTGGTTGATCCTCGCTGCAGAGGCAAGAGAGACAAAGGGAAGGGGATTGAGGCCACGTGTGATGGGCAAAGAGTAGACGTGTCAGGGTCACGTCATCTGTTTAGTTCTTAGTAGGGTGGGGGAGAGACATCCCTCTGGACTCTGAGACCGCTCCTTGAATCCTGGGGTCAGTTCTGGCCCCTCAGCACAAGAAGGATGTTGAGGCTCTGGAGCGAGTCCAGAGAAGAGCAACGAAG